>CAUYQG010291978.1:0-28396 GCA_963574415.1 Tarsius wallacei
ATTTATTTATTTATTTTGAGTTGGAGTCTCACTCCGTTATCCAGACTGGAGTGCAGTGGCCGCTCCCGGCCACCGCAGCCTCGACCTGCTGGGCTCTGCGATCCTTTCGCCTCAGCCTTCCAAGTAGCTGGAACTACAGGCGCGTGCTACCACGCCCGGCTGGTTTTTGATTTATTGTAGAGATGAGGTCTCGCCAAGTTGCCCAGGTGGGTCTCAAACCTGCGGGCTCAGGCAATCCACTCACCTTGGCCTCCCAAAGTGCAGGATTACAGGCTGAGCCACCGAGCCTGACTTAGTAGCATTTATATATGCCAACAGCAAACAACCTACAAAAGAAATCAAGAAAGCAATCCCATTTACAATAGCTATAAAAATATGCAGAAATAAATTTAACCAAAGAATTGAAAGATCTATAAAGGGAAAATTATAAAAGTCTCATGAAACAAATTAAAGAAGACACACACAACAATGGAAAGATATTTCATGCTCATGGATTGGAAGAATTAATATTGTGATCTACAGATTCAATGCAATCTGCATCAATATATCAATGACATTCTTTACATAAATAGAAAAAACAATCCTAAAGTGTTTATGGAACCACAAAAGACCCCAAATAACTAAAATAGTCCTAAGCAAAAAGAACAAAGCTGGAGACATAACACAACCAGACTTTAAAATATACTGCAAAGCTTTAGTAATCAAAACAGCCTGGTACTGATATAAAAACACACATAAACCAATGGAAGGGAATAGAGACCCTAGAAATAAGTCCATACATCTCATCTACAGTCTACTCATTTTCAACAAAGACACTAAGAACATACATTGGAGAAAGGAAAGTCTCTTCAATAAATTGTGCTTACTCAGTGATCTATCACAGAAACAAAGAACAGAGTACCATATGTTCTCACTCATAAGTGGACCTTGAACAATTATAATACTATAAGAAATGGGAAATAATATTATAAGTATAATATTATAATACTTATAATACTATAAGTAATGGGAAACTGTCAGGGAGGGGGATGGGATCGGCAGTTGAGAGAAACTGCTAGGGGAGGGAGGGTCATACCTCATCAACAAGGGTACCTGCATAATCAATGTTTGTATATCTAACCGTGAATTGTACCCCACATCTTTATAATAAAAATTAAAAGAAAAAAGAAAAAAAATTGAGCTGGGAAAACAGGATAACAACCATATGCTAAAGAATAAAACTAGGCCCTTGTCTCTCACTATATATCAGTGAAGTTACTATAGTAAACAATAATCTATTATATATTTTCAATTACTTAGTAGAGAATAATTTAAATATTCCCAGCATAAAGATAAACGTTTAAGGTGTTGACTACCCCAGTTACCCTGATCTGATTATTATATATCATATGAATGTATCAAAATATCACATGTATTTCAAAAATGTGTACATATATTATGCATCAATTTAAAAAAGAAGAAGACACCCTAATAAAAAAGGAGGTAAAGATTTAAAAAGATATTTCACAAATAACATATATGGATGGCAAATAAGGAGAAAATATGTTCAACATTATGAGTCACAGGAAAATGCAAATAAACGACACACTTAAATGCCACTACAGACCCACTAGAATACCAAAAGTAAAATTGTTGACAATGATAAGTGTTGGTGGGAATATGGAGCAACTAGGACTCGCATACATTGATGGTGAGAATACAGAATGGCACGCTCACTTTGGAAAATATTATGGCAGTTTCTTGTATAGTTAAATATGCAGGCTAGTAATTCAAGTTCTAAGTTTTTATACAAGATGAATGAAAGACTATGTCTACACTATACATAAATGTTCATAGAAGCTTCATTTATAATAGTCCAAAACTGGAACCATCACACCAGCTGGCATGCCATTCAATAACTAGTGAATGGATAAACAAATTGTGGCACTTCCACACATCCAGCTACGAAAAGAAAAAAATTACTGACACATGAAATTATGTGGGTAAAACTCAAAAAGCAACATGCTGAGTGAAAAAGTCAGATACAAAAAAGTACATACTATATGATGCCATTCATTTGAAACTCTACAAAAGGCAAAACTAGTAGTGGCCAAAGCAAATCGATAGATAGCCAGGGCCAGGAATGAGAAGGAAGGATAAAGATTGGCTGCAAAGAGATATTTAGAGAACTCTGTGAGATGATGGAAATATTTTGTATCTTACTTGTGGTGGTGGTGATTATACAGGTATATGCATTTGTGAAAACTCTTTGAACTCTATACTTAGAAATGGATGTGTTTTATTATATGTCAATTATGCCTCAATAAATTTTTCGAAGATTTTTTTAAAAATATAAGGCCTAATTTTACAATGGGCAAAGCACTTAAACACCTCATAAAAGAATATGAATAGGTGATAAGAACACGAAAATACTCAAAATCACTGGTCAACAGGGAAGTGCAAACAAAAACTATGAGAAACAAACATATACCCACTAGAATGGCTAAAATTAAAAAGACTGGTGAAACTAAATAGAGCACACGAAAAACTGAAACTCTCATATGTTGCTTATAGAGACTAAAGTAGGACAAACACTCTGAAAACTTTTTGGCAATTTCTGGTGAATTTATATATATCTCTAACCACTGATGTAGAAATTTCATTTCTAGGAGAAATGAAAATACAAGTCCACAAAAATATTTATACAAGGATGTTCATAGCAGCCTTGTTATAATAGTCCTAAACCAGAAACATCCAATTGTCCATTAACAGGACATAAAAAGTGATACATCCGTACACTACTCAACCATAAAAAGAAACAAACAATAGGTTCAAGCAACAACAGGGATCAATCTCACGGACATCAGTGCAGAGTGAGAGAAGCCAGATACAAAAAAATACTTTCCATAAAATTCCATTTCTCTGAAGTTCAAGAACAGGCAAAACTAACCTACATACTAGAAATCAAGACAGTGGTTGGCCTGAGGTTGGGGTCTGTCTGGACTGGAGAATGGAGGGAGGAGGATTAATTGGAAATGGAGATGTAGGGAACTTTCTGGGGTAATTAATCTTTTTTTTCTTTTGCAATTCTGGACATCTGTTCTGTTTATTTTTTATTTTTCGAACAATATTGCACCATATTAATTATTGTAACTGTAATAAATTTTGATATATTGCAATTCCTCTCAATATGTTCTTATTTAAGACCATTTTTGCTATTCTTGCTTTCTGAATTTCTAAAAACAGTTTGAAAATTCTTTATCTTGATTAGAGTATGTACATTTGTCAAATTTTCTTGAACTGTACCACTAAGATCCGTATATAAACTATACTTCAATTTTTTTAATAATGAAAGAAAGAAAGAAGCTGATCACATCACTTCTGCTTGGATCTCAAAGACCAGAATTTAGTCACATAGCCATAGTTAGCTATGAGAGACTGAAAAATAGTCTTTATTCCAAGTGGCTTTGTGCCTAATTAAAATTTGGAGGTATTTTTGCTGTAGAAACAGCAAAGACTTGATTTAGAGGGACAATTAACAGTCCTGTCATTGGCCAAGCAAGTAAATGATCCTTCTTTTGAGGGAAGTGGGCTCCAAGGAGATTTCAAATACTTACAATTTAATTTACTAATTCTTTTAATTCTCTCTGTCATTTTACTTCCCACAATTTTTTAGTGTTTCCCTTTCCTTACTATAACCAAGCAAGACCTCTATTTCTGCAGTGATCATAACCTTGAGAAACTTCCAAGGGCACACTGGGTGACAAATGGACAGGGGCATAAAGGAAGGAGGGTAGCTGGGCTGGGAAGGAAAATGAAACAGCCTAGAAAGTGTGAATGAAAACCTGCACAGGAAACCCGGCATGTGTGACATTTGTCACCTTCCAGTTAGAAGGAGCCATCTCCTCTTTGTTTAAAACTCCACTTGGCTTCCTTTGGGGGGTCAAGCAGGATTCTGCTGGTTTTAGGCTATATGAATAGACTGAGCTATCCCAGCAACATTTTGAGTCCCTTGAAGTCTTTAGTTCCTCCAAAGGCAGTACCGGGGGTGCCTGCCACAAACACAGGAGGTCCTTCTCTTGATAGATAATCCAGTGTTGATGTTGCTATCAGGCTTGAATTTTCCTACAGAGAAGCTTGTTCTTAAGGCTGGAACTGGAAAAATGCACGACTTTCATTTCCCATGGGAGCTCTGCACAGTTGATTTCATTGCTGCGAGTAATCCTATATGTATGCTATCTCAGTGTCCCTCACATTCAGTCAGGTCACATTTATTGAGCTCCTGCTTTGCCTGGTGTTAGGCTCACAGTTGAGAAAGCACAGATCTGTAGCCTGGGCTGCAGGTTAATCTCCTGTTCCTGGCCCACCCTCTGGATCAAGCTCCTTGACGCTGATGACAGTCAGAACCATACCCAAGAGCCCCAGGACCAAGCACTCTGGAGATGAACTCTGGTCTATTTCCCTAGCCACCCCGCTATCCCATTCCCCCACACTGGTCCCTGCTACCAGCCTGCTCCTGCTTGAGCCAGACGCAACCTCTTTCCCAATATAGACGGATGAGAGATGAGCAGAGTCTGCTTGATGAAATTGGGCTGCCTCCATGGGCTGCCTCCAAGATCTGACTGCAAGGAGAATGGGTTGGAAATTGCACAGCCATTATCTTTGCTGACAACCCTCCCCCCACCTCATCTTTTCAATATAATGAATTGCATAGAGAGCTCAGCTGTCATGAAAGCTTTTGAATTCCAGCCCTACCATCCTCCAGGACATCCTTAGAGGTTATCTCAGCAAGGCAGGTGGGAGAGGAAAGAGAAAAGCTTAACCCTATAAGAATAATTATGATGTATTATTAGCAACTGATGGCAATCTAATGCAGGATTTTCAATATAGATGCTGCTGGCTGTAATTTTTCTCTGTCATATGTTCACACACAAAGCTAGGTTTAATGACTCCAAAGTTCAGAGCAGTTTCTCAATCTAAATTTAGTTCCTTAGAAGCAGTATCTTAATACAGGGCGTTTTAATAACATAGAGATACAGTTTAAATATTGAAGATCTCTTTCAGAGTAGATGGAAATGTTATGATTCATATGTTTATATGATAAGCCACTAGTTGGCATTAGTGTTGAGTTTATGTGGCCTGCTAACTGCATTATGTGCAGAGATCAGAGGCACTCAGAGTGACAGAAACACATTTGCCATAGGATCTAATCACACCATGAATAACTTGCAAGCAGGAAGTCTATCTTATTAGTTTGTCTGTCTCCAGCTCCTGGCACAATGCTGGGTACAAGCAGAGGTTTGATAAATGATTGCAGGATGGATGGATGGATGGATCAATCAATGAATCAATGGACCAATGAATGCATGGGGACACAACTAAATAGTTTATTCTAATGTGTTAGGAAACCAGTCTTGTTGCAAAGAGGCTGAAAGGCTGGAGGCGTAAATTCAAAACTCAGTGATGTGATTGCCTGGAATATGTTTGACTTGGTTAAAAAGCATCAATACTTGTGTTCACAAAACAGTCTTTTGAGACTTTCTATCTTGGTCAGGTTTGGAAGACAGAAAATAGAAACCTCTATAGGTATTTATTTGCTTGAGCTTGAGCTCGTCCCACCTTCCCTCCCTCTCTGCCACCCCAAGTAGACCCTGGGACAAGGGCTGAGGTACAAGTGGTTTATTTGGAGGTGATCCCATGAAGTGCAAGTGAGGAGTTGGGAAAGTGAGATAGGAGAAGAGAAACATCAGTAAAGGTCGTAATATTGAGTCGGTGACCACTGTGGGCAACTAGGACTCAATCTCACTGGGGACCTTCTGAGAAATCATGCTAAGTGGGTCCCAAAATTATCTCACTGGGACAGAAAACTAAGCACTTACCCACCAAATCCCTCCCCTGTTGGCTGAAAGTTGTCCCAGGACATCAGCACCGTCACCCTCTGATTGCCCCTGCATTTTGCAGAGTAAATGCCAGTGCTGGAAGAAGACCTCAGTCAGAAACAAGGTTGGCTCAGGCTCTTCAGAAGGGAAGCTGTGGACTGCCTACCAGTTTCAGGTGAGCCTATGTGGGTTAAAGGTACAAGGAGGATGGTGGGAGGTGGAGGGGAGGTGTGAATCAACAGCATCAGCCTCAGCATTTTAACAGGAAGGGACTGAATACAGGGAATCAGATACTTACAACATTACTGGAAGGGCTACAGAAGTTATTCCATGCAGCCTCTGGGAATGACCCCCAGAACAAATAGAAGTGATCTACTGGGAGGACTTTGACTTCTGAGGCCACCACTGCTGCTGCTGTTGCCATCACAACTGTGTCTCCTCCATCAGGAGGCTATAGGATGGGTTGCAACATTGCTACAAAAAGTCTTCACATTTCCACGATCAAGTTGCACATCACAAAGCAGCCTAAAGGGACAGCAAAAAGACCTCTGCCACACCTGCCCTCTCCGAATATTGTACTCCTGCATCTAATGGACAGGCCCTAATTTGAATCTGGATACAAGCTACCGGGGGTCTGGGAAATGTGGTGCTTAGCTTTCCAATCTCTCTAACTAGAAGGAGGGTAGAACAAGTTTGAGGAAGACAATATACCATGCCTACCATACTCTCTATGGCCCACCCTCAGTCTGTGCCCCCATCACCTTCCTGAGTCCCTCCCTGAGAGGGAGCACACCCCTATGGCCCCTGCCCTGCCTACCCATGGAAGCTGGTATTGATGTAGACAGAACACAAGGCTACCTGCTCTGCACTGCAGCCATACAAGACTTCTCTCAGTTTCTCAAAAGCTCCAAGCTCTCCCCAGCCACAGGGCCTTAGAACATACACTATTCTCCCTATTAGAATGGCCTCCCCACCTCACTCACCCTCCTTTTCTTCCAGTTAATGTTATTTTTTGAATTGTTGTTCAAACAGCACTTCCTCCAGGAAGTAGCCTCTCATTCCCGAGACTAGATCAACATCCCCTATTAGATGTTCATTTAGTACTACAGCATTTGTAGATTATTAACCAATGTCAGGCTCCTTTGGTCAGTCACACACCATGACAGTGAACTTGTGAGTTTCTTTGTCACCTTGGCTTGTAGGTCTAGGCTGTATCTGGTCCAGGCTGATGTTTAGACAGTCTCACCCCCACAGCCACAGCTACAATCCTTGTTCTTGGAGTTGCACTAATGGTGATTTTCATTGTGTTTGCTTCATGGACACATTGAAAAATGCTAGTGTCACGATAGTTGTTCTATAGATGCATTAGCTGTTGAGGTACGTTAATACTTTACTGCAATACCCCAGACATGTCACACATTCCCTAAATACCCAGGCATAGCAATTGAAGACCTGGGCTTTGGTGTAAGGCAAACTTCAGTTCCAATTTTGGCTCTGACACTACTAGTCATATCACCTGATACGAAAGGCAAAGTAACTTTGCCTTTCCATGCCTCCATTTTGTCATTTTTTTTTTAGATTAAAAATATGGGTTATTTAAAAGTAAATTAGAGAGAAAAACAGGAGAGAGAGAAAAGATTCACCTCCCCAAAGTGGAGGAGGGGGCCAAAGCCAGGAAGCATGGCCACACTGGAGTCTAGTAAGGCGATGGCCTATTTTGTCATCTTTAAACAGGAATGGCCAGGTGCAGTGGCTCACATCTGTAATTCCAGTATTTTGGGAGGCAGCGGCGAGAGGATTGCCTGAGCCCAGGGGTTTGAGACCAGCGTAGGCAACTTGGTGAGACCTTGTCTCTACAAGAAATCAAAAAATTAGCTGGGCATAGTGGCACACATCTGTAGTTCCAGTTACTTGGAAGGCTGAGGTGGAAGGATCGCCTGAGTCTAGCAGGTCAAAGCTGTGGTGGCTGTGAGTGTGCCACTACACTCTAGCCTGGGCGACAGAGTGAGACTCCAACTCAAAAACAAACAAACAGGAATAATAAATATCAACCTTGGAGAGTTATTATAAGAACCAGGAAAATAAATCAAGTGACAGAGCAAAATATTGCCTGGCATCCAAGTGTACATCATGACCATCATCATCATTTGGGGGACCTGGGGATCTTTGTCAGGTAGCATATTATATCAGGTTCTTTGGCTGCAGATTTCATATGGGAATGACTTTTGAGGCTCTGAATAGAAGAGAGATCTAGGAATCCCTCTAGACTGTGTCTTTCATGCATGTGTCTAACAGGCTATATAGAGGCCATCAGGATGACAGAGGACACTGACTCATACTTTTGAAAGTAATGTGGAGATATTTATCAAAAGCCAGAGAAACATCTCCACCTTTTGATCCAACAATTCCATTCCTGGACCATATGCTAAGGGGGTAATTCAATGATAACAAAAAGTTTTCTTTGTGAAGATATTCATTACAATAGCTCAAGATTGGAAAACCCTCAATTACCCACACTGAGGGATCAGTTTGACAAATCAGCGCACTGAGATTTTGCAGTCATTAAAATATTCACTGTGAAGCTTCTGTAGAAACATGAGAAAACACTTCTGCCAGAAGGTGAAGAGCAAAAATGTGGGGTCTGGCATGGGGTTTGCCTGACAACACAAAGACCAAAAGGGGACAGGCAACAATGGAAAGAGTTGGCAAGGGAAAGGTCAAGGGGACTCTAAGAAAGTGTTCTGGGTTACATATTTTAATGCTGTGTTGTTTTTACAGGTTTTAAATGACCATCCTACAGGGTGTCTTCTAGCAGATGACTGGAAGTCTAAGAAAACCCTCGTCTTAACCAATGGAAATAAAAGGGTCCTTCCTCAGTAGGACAGTATTTGATGTGCTCAAGTCCATGCTGCAGAAGAGATTCTCTGGAAAAGATGAGGCAAATAATATTAAGGACACCAAACGGTTCGTGGAGAAAACCTCTTCCAGCCTAGAATAAGGTGGAACAATTTAACATTATTTAAAGGGTCATAAACTCATTAAATGAGTTTTAAAGACTCATGATGAGACAGACAGCCTGGGTCCTCCCATTCTGATGCACTAGAAATAGAGGTGTATCACTGTGGGTACCATGGAAAGAAGGCAGAAACCGCCAGAAATGGCGAGGCCTTGAAAGCTATCTGCAACTTCAGTGCATGGCATTAACAGCTGAGTTACAGCATTTGATACAAGTATTACGCCCCCAGTCCTTGGACAAGAAGCTCAGGGCTGTTCATTCTATGAAAACATCCAGAAAGAGGCATTGCCCATGATATTCATAAACATAGAAACATCCTCAAACTTAGGACTTGAAACTCCAACTAGATGTTCGGCACTGGGTAGCTTCAGTTAACCAGAGTTCCAAGATTCATACGCTGGACTTTGAGGGGGGAAAAGATGATGGAATTTAAATACATTCAGATCCATTTGAGGTCAGGACACATTCATTCCAATCTCCTGATGGTTCTACCACTAAATCTACAATCAAATCGAATATTCAGAATGACACCTCTTTGTCCTTGCAACCTCTTCCGTTTCACACCCAGGCAGTAAAACAAGGGATGACCAGAACTGACAGATGTCTCAGGAACAGACAAGGGAAGGCCTGATTGGGCAGAGAGCCATCCTCAGCAATGTCCAGGAGCAGAAGTTGGCCAAGGGCACTTGGAAGGATTGCAGTACCAAAGATTGAACCCTCAGTTCTGAAGCAATGAGGGTACAAGGTGGAGATGGATCATAAGAAACAAAGTCAGAGCATCAGCTCTTGCAGTACAGGAACAATGACAGAGGGCAGCCAGCAGCAGGCAGGTGGCGGGGCCGGTAGGGACCCTGCAGTGACTGCAAAGGGGGTGGGAACAGCAGGCATGAGATTATCAGAGGATTATTTCTGTGATCATCAGGGCTAAGGAGGTCCCTCACAATATGGTACCTGGGAGCTCTAGACCATGTTCTCCAGCCCTGATTTCAAATATGCCCCATAGTCAGGCTATGGGCCCCTTTGTTATTTGGAGAAGATGGTCATTGTCTTAGTTTTGTCTGCCCCTAGAAGCAGACCCTAAGGTAAAGACATGTAGTTTATTTGGGAGGCAGAGAACAAACGAGTAGAAGAGTGGAGATGTGAGACAGAGAAGGAAAGACATCCCTAATCCCGAACCAATAGACGGTGCTTCATCAAGCTGGTTACTACCACAGGCAACAGAAGCTTAATCCCCCTGGGAAAACTACGGGAGGTAGTATATCACAAACACAGAGTAAGGCCATCTGAGAGGTGAGAGGGCTGGGGTGTGCACCAATCACTGGTCAAAAGCCACATAGGTAGAGGTATTAATTCCACTGCATTTCCAGCACAAACAGCAAGGGCAAGTAAAAGGGTCTCAATGCCACAAAAATGCCCTCAGACCCTAACAACTGAATGTCGGGCCTTCTTGCACTAAAGTGGTAAAGATATGGGGGATATGGACAGGTCATCACCAAATTGTGTTGTTATGGTTTTGGAGTTAGCTTTGTTGCCCAGGCTGGAGTGCACAATCAGCTTTCTGCAGCTTCAAACTCCTGCGTCAGCCTCTTAAGTAGTAAGGACTAAAGGTGCACATCATGCCAAATTTTTTTTTTTTTAGAAGTGGGGGGGGTCTCACTATGTTGCCCAGGTTGGTCTTGAACTCCTGGCCTCAAGCAATCCTCCTGCCTCAGTCTCTCAAGTAGCCACCATGCCTAGCCAGTGTCACCAAATTTAAAGGTTGTCTGATTCAGTGATGTGAACTGTTGAGTAAGCCCTTCCATGAGTTCAGTCAGCTCCATTGACAGTTTCTCCTGATAATAGGGGACTCATTACCCACCTCCCAAGGCAGTCTAACAGTTCTAATCTCAGAGAGCTCTCAGTGGTAGAAAGTTCTTCCCCCAGTGAACTGTTATTAGGATCCCTGCAGCTTCCACCTGCTGGTCTTAGCCTTGCCCTGCAGGCCATGCAGAACCACAGGAAACTGTCTGCCTCCAGGAATCCAATTCTGTTCACGATGGTGTTCTCCACTCAGGCAAGACAGCAAAGTAAGCAGATGCGCTTTAGGAAGGCTCCCACAAAGGACTGTCCAAACCAGGAAGAGGTTAGTTAATTAACACCAGAGTCAAGTAATCAGATGAGTCTGCTCCCAGCCCTTCCACTGAAGGGAACATCCACTGTGGGTGCGGTTGTTATGTTCAGGCGGGCCAAGGGCTACATGCATTTATCACAAAACACGAGGCTTAAATTCAATATCAAGATGAAAGTCAAACCAAGGCTCCCTGGGAGACAAGAAGCTCTGCTTTCACAAGCCCAGAGTGGAGTATATTGCCTTTCAGCAAATAGTACTTCTAATTTGATCCTGCCAAGATTCCTGCAAAGAAAGCAACGCAATGTCAGGAGAATGTGGTGTGTGTACTCTTCTATATGTATTTTTTATCATGGCCATATTCTTCAGGATCTCAGTCATCAATTATTTGTGACAGGCAGTCAATTGTTTATCTTTCAAGAGCATTACCACTTACTTCCCTCTATATATCTTCCCTATATTATTATGGGGACAAGATCATCTATTTTCTCCTCCTTCCCAAGCCCCTCCATCATTTGCTGCCCAGAATCCCGGTGTAATGCCCTGGAATGATAGGCTTTGTGAGGCTGGAAGAGAAATTACTTTGTGCTCCCCACTCACCAAGGGATACACAAAAGGGCACCCAACCAGCGTTTAATTCAGCCAAATGTCAGAGCCCTGCTAGTGGAAATTCACGGCTGTGTGTTAGAACAGGTGTTTCTGTGAGATCCTCAGAGAAACCAGAACAGCTAGGAACAAGAACAGCCCCCAAGCCCTGTTCAGAAAACAGAAGTAAGACTCTGCCATGAAAACAATTTTTGCTTAAAACACCAGCCTGAAATAATTGCATATTTGTTGGGGATTGACAGTTGAGTTTTTCATGAATTTTGCTATCTTTTGACAGGAGCAAATAAGTAGGTAGTTAAACGCACTCTCTGGGGGCTTTTAACGGAAAAAAAAAAAAAGAATCACAGTAGGAAAATTGCCCCAAAGAGCATGGCAATATTTCCATACTTTGCTGCACTTAAAGGGAGAAAATGGGCATTAAGTATAACAGGATTGTTATAAAAACAGTGGCTCTGTTTCCGGGTCTTTCATTTGCCAAAAGCCTCAATACACAGTCACTGAAAGTGGAAGCATGCCAACCTGAATTTCTATAACGTGCTTTCCAAACAATTGGATTTATTCTTAATGGGGCCTTGCTACATTTTTACATTATGCAGCATGTAATTAGCTATTAAGCGACTTAGAAATAAACAACTCCGATTTGTTGGGCCTGATGCCTGACGAATGAGTTCAAGCCGTTCTTTTAAATCAATACTGTGTTGACTGTAATTTAGTGGTGAATTTGAGGGGTATTTTGAGGAGAGAAGGGTTAAGGATCTCTCAGTTTGAGAACCTGAAATGACAATGCAATACTAATTATAAACCTTTTAACTAACTCGCATACTCCAAGATGGTTCTGGGCAGCACAAGTTGAAGTCAATCTCTGTAAACAGCACTCCAAACGCTCTCAGGTCTTCTGCTCACCAACACAAACAAACAAACACAAAACACAAAGGTCTTCCCCTAATTTTTTGGAATGACAAGGGATTTGCAGGGGAGCTTGGATTGCCAACCAGCTAGCACGCGTTTATGAAACTCCTCCTATACGCCCAGAATGGCTGATGCTGGGGTGACAGGACATTTATTGAGATGTTAATCTGTATTTTTTGTTGTTGTTGTTGCTGCCTTTTTCTTACAACACTCCTCCATTCCCCCTCCAAGAAGGTAGTCAGAGCCCGAGTGACCCACTGGTTGAAAGAAGAAGTTTGCTCATGCAGGGCCTGAAAGGCTTGCAGAAAACCTCTCGATCTGGCTTCTGTGGAAGTGTCAGCTCATCGAGAGGCTGATGCTAGATGACCCAGAAGGTGAGAAGAGAGAGCTGAGGACCTCTGAAGAGAGCAGAAGCAGCAAGAATTTGGGGAGGGGAAGAATCTCATCCTAGCCTAGGAGGAAGGCAGAGGTCTATGGGTTCTGGGTGGAGACCCAAAGCAGCCTGGAGGGTGGAAGGACCCTCCAGTGGGAAGTGACTGTGAAGATCACCTGGCAGCCAATCAAGGGGCCAGTGGGGGCACCAGGACTCCCAGGGCCAAGCATGGGCAGCTGTGAGGCCAGGGACTTCGCTTCTTTCTCTGTTGGGTCCTGAGCACCCAGCACAGAATTTCTGCTGACTCATACTTTGAGATCTGCTTGGTTCCTTTGCTTCCTCTAAAGCAGGCCCCTCCCAGATCCCGGAGGCAACTCTACCTGATGCCACATTGCCACCTACCACCCTGGTCCTCTTCCCTGTGTACCTCATAGCGAGAGCTTGATTCCAGACAGGTAACTCCAACAGTCTCCCTGCCTTGCCCTGCCCTGCCCTGCCCACCCCCACATTGACCCCTATTCCCACAATGCCTTGCAACTCAGAAGCCGGTAATGTGAGGGAACAAGACTTGGCTGCCATCTTGAAATGGAGAGGGAAGGATATAATCATAGTAAGAACAAAAAATAAACTAACGTCACAATAAATCATTGTACCACAAAATGACAGAGGAAAATGCAGTGCTGAGCAGCACAGGGCACACTCAAGGAAAGAGATTCAAATGGGCTGGGTGTGGAAGACAGCTGGATGGGCGTGGGTGGGTGGAGGACCTAAAAGCCCAGAGATGGAGCCCATCCTGCCTTTCATCTTCTGAAATCTGTGCTTGAAATTAGAGCGTACACTATGCAAGAAGACAGGAGAAAGCAACCAGCTGTGGCTCAGGCATTGCTGATGGGAGTGAAAGAGGTACAATCTCTTTCAATTTGTCAGAACATTTCAAGAGTCATGAAAACCTTCTAACCTTTGATCCAGCAAGCTTACTTCAGGGAATATATCTGTAAGAAATGAATTCAAAAACATAAGAAGGAAGATAATAGTGAGCATCTACTCTATGCCAGATGCTATTCCAAGCACCTTAAATGTGTATTCTCTTGTTTAATTCTCACCACTCTATGAGGGGACCCTTGTTATTATGCCTATTTTACAGGTGATAAAACTGAGGCACTAAGACGCCAGACAACTTTTTTTTTAATGTATTTTATTTTTTGACTCAGAGGCATACTCTCTCACCCCAGCTAGAGAATAGTGGTGCGATCATGGCTCGACACAGCCTCAACTTCCTGGGCTCAGATGATTCTCCTACCTCAACCCCCTGAGTAGCTGGGACTACAGGCGTGCACAACCACACCTAGCTATTTTGTTTTTCTTGTAGAGACAAGTCTCATTATGTTGCCTAGGCTGGTCTTGAACTCCTGGGCTCAAGCAATTCTCCTGCCTCAACCTCTCAAAGGGCTGAGATTACAGATGTGAGCCACCATGCCTGGCCAACTTTTTATATGACAATAGAGGCAAGATCCAAACTCAGAGTCAGTCTCCTCAGTCACTACTTGATACAGACTCCCAAAGAAAACCCTATGCAGCATGACCTATAAGTGTGGAACAGAGATGACATATTTTATGCCCAACAATATGTGATGATGCACTGTGGGAATACAGCCAATAAGCTCCCATGCATCCTTGGAACTAATGACCATGAAGACAACATAGCAACCTGAGCAACGTGGAAGGCTGCAGGGAAGAGGGAATATCTGGGCTGAATTCAGAGGAATCAGCAAAGTAATCATTTAGGGAGAGAAATATGAGGGGGTGACCAAAAAACAGAATTATCTCTTGGAGGACAAGTCCCTTATAGTGCAGGTTTCCTCCACATGGTAAGTGTTCTAGGAATGCATCGGCATCAGTGTACCAGCTAGCCTTGTTGTGAGAGGCTGTGCTTGGCTTCAGTGAATGTTTTTGGAGATTCTTTCAATGCATTTGTCCATTTCATGATGGATGATTTAGGAGTGCGCCTTCCCACACTGTGCTGAGCCTTCAGAGTTTTTGACCAAACACTAGCATGACCTCCATGCCCCACCCTCCCTATTCACCCAATCTTGCCCCCAAGCAACTTCATTTTGTTTCCCCTATGAAAAAAGTTCTCAAAGGGAAATGTTTTGCTGATGTTTTGCTGAGGTGAAACAAAAAATGGCAGAAGCACTCAAAGGCATCAAAATTGATGAGTTCAAAAACTGTTTTGAACAGTGGAAAAAGTATCTTGACAGGTGTATTGCATCAAATGGAGAGTACCCTGAAGATGACTGAGGTTTAAACATATAAAAATAAACACACAATTTTTTGTAAATAAGTTCTGGGGGTTGTTGGGTCCCGCTTATATTCAGAGGCTAGAGATGGGGTAGAAGAGTATCCCAAGTAGAGGGACACAGACAAGGAAGGGAAGGTTCTGACATATTCACGGAACAAGAAGGCCTTGGAAGGACTGAGGCACAGAGACCAGAGCAGGGAGCAGGCAGAGCTGCAGCTGCAGCAGCAAGCTGAGGCCCATGGCCCAGGAAACCACAAGGAGGCGGCTGCGTCTCCAAGCAAAAAGCGGTGGGAGGGACCCCAGAACCACTCGGGCCGTGGGATCAACTGGGCACGGGGGTGAATTCTAGGTGTGATGGAGTCACAGAGGACCCTGTGTTTCTCAGTGAACTGTGCTGTTCTGAGAGACAGAAAATACAGGAGGAGGCGAGGAGCAGGCTCACAGAAGACAGCCCAGGCTTCTCTGAAGAACGGGCTTATGTGGCAACATATATTCACATGTGCATCATGAGATTATTTTTCTCTTTCGTGTAGACATATTATGCAAATATTTGTATGTGTGTACATACCCCAATAATTAAACTTTAGTATTTACAGCTTTTGAAATACTACTTTTGAGAGAGCCCAGATGAGGTAAAATATAACAAATGTGAAATAAGGTCAAAGCATGAGTTAAAAGAGGAAAGTTGACCCTGAGGTAGAGAGATAAAAGGACCACTGTTTGTCACCAGGTCATTTGGTTATTCAGCAATTCAAAGGATAAACCTTCAGGTCACCACTGGGGCTCCCTGCCCTCCTTAGACTTGCACAGCAGTTTGGGGTTAACCCTGAAATTCCTAGTGACCAATGTCCTCCTAAGGGACATTGTGGACATTAATCAGCCTATTAGTATCTTCAGCTTCTCTCCCCAGAAGTGGCCCCTTCCATAGGACCAGCAATTCAAATGCCATCTCAAATGCCACCTGGTCAGCAACATGTCCAGGTGGAACTGAGATGTCATCTGTCCCAGGGTCATCAAGGTCCAGATTTGGTCCTGCCCCTCCACAGAGGCCTTCCTTGTTGGGCAGCTGGGGAGTCACTCCTTAGCCACTCCGAAGACTAGAGTCCAACTTTTTTTCTGGATTCCTGTTCCTGAGACCCAGGCTGCTCCAGACTCTATCGTCTGGAAATCTTTGGGATGATAATGGATACTCTCCACCTTCTCCAGATCCACTGGAATGAGAAACTAGTGCTATAGGCCCAGGATCCCTGGGCCCCTGGATTTCATTAGAGTCTCCTAGACTTTCTCAAGATGGTGGAGCTGGGTAGGACCATCTAGCTGAAGGAGAAACTGAAGCCCAGATAAGAGAAGGGACTTGGCCTACAACATACAACAGGGGTTGGAACCTGAGTTTCCTGACGCCCAACCCAGAGCTGGTATAAGTCCCTCACTTCCGGAATTTCCCTCAGCGATGCCAAAAGTCCTGGTAAATAGCTCCCTTTATTCCCAAAGTGACTACTAGATGGGGGAGGGTACACTCTGTTTCAACATCAGCAATCTCGTCCCCAATTATGTTGACTTGTTTAACACATCTTTATTGAGCATCTGCTGCATGCCAGGCTCTGTTCTAGGCACTGGAGCTATAAAGATGAAGATAACATCTTTATCTTCATGGTCCTGACATTGAGGATCTCAGAATCTAGTTACTGTTTCTTCTTAGATACTTCACTCTTGCTCTCATTACTTCATTCAACCAGTAAACAGTTGGTTTACAAGCACCAGATACTGTGCTTGGGCCCAAGAGTTATGTGTCCAGGGGCTCATGGAACAACAGAGATGCTAGGCCTGATCCACCTCCCTCTGCTGTGTGCTTGTGAACTCTCCCTTACCTACTGAGCCTCAGTTTCCCTATCTTGAGCACTGACATTTGATCGTTCTAAGAAGCTACATCAGAACATTGCCCAGAGCCTCCTCCAGATTCCTCTCTTTGCCCTGTTCTTCCTGTCCCTGGACTCTTCACCCAGACAAATGCAACAGACCTTAATGAGAAAGTCATGAAACTGGTGACTGTTTATTGGGTCAGACAGAAATGACTGATGAAATAGTGCTTTTTCACCTCTGGAGGGAGAAGCCCTCCCTCCCTTTCCTCATCCCCTCTGTGGACCAGATCCAAAGAAGTCAGAATGGAAACAACCACCACCCGAAACAATCCCCTCTTTCAGGCCTCAGGGGAGCCCTGAACTGGGCACTGCCTGCACAACTCCAAAGGACACCATTCACATGGGGCTGAAGTAAATGCTGCCCCTGGAGCCGGGCACTGTAAGCTGTGTGGCTGGGCGTGGCTGCCTGGCCCCTGAGACCAGAGGGCATGCCCCAGTGTCTTTGACTTTGAGAAAGGTGGAAGAGGGACATCCAAACAGGGCAGGCAGGTGGTGGACGGAACAGGAGCCGGCATTTCAGGACGCAGAGGACACAATTTGGAGCCAGTCATTCGCGTCCTGTCCAGGCTGTCTCAGCTGCTAACGAAGACAATGCTGGGAAGAGGGTTTGCAGAACTGGATGAGGAGGAAGGGGAAAATGAGTTCAGACAGCTCTCTTTAGATGTAATTGTTCCATTTTGAGAAGCTGTCTGAATGCTAGGCAGGTGGACCGCATGTCTGGACCTGGCCCAGGCTGTGCAGGGTAGGGAGGACAGCACACCCCCTGATTGAATTATTGCATCTCCAGGCACTCAGGGCAGCAAACGACAGCTCACAAGTTCCACCACGTCCCCTGCATCACTGCTTCCCAGCCACACGGAAAACCTTCACGGTTAATTTAATGACAGACTGTAGTCCAGAAGGGCTGGAGCAGGAATGAGGCTGAGCGTTTGACTCCATACCCATTTCAATTAGCCAAGGGTCTACAGAAGGGACAGGAGGGCATGGGAGAAAGAAGGCCGAGTTTGGGGTGATGGGGTCCTCCTGTATGACGGCCTTTCCAAGGTTCTGGTTCCTTCCTTGTGACACACCAAGAACATCGCCTGTCCTCACCAGACAGGGCCTTTCTCACCACAAATGGGGCAAAAAGAAAAAGGCAGAAATATATGACCATTTTTATATCATGGGCAGAACTGCAGCTGAAAACATAGTCCACAAAATGCTGTGTTTTCCTGTCTTCAAAAAAAAATTAAATCTCCCTCCTCACCTCACCTACTAACTACTCCCCTGCCTTCTCCCTTCCACAGCCAAACTTCTTGTAATGAATTGTCCCTGATCCTCTCTGACCTCACCTTCCCTCTTATTCTTAAGTCCACTAGATCTGGCTTCAATACCACCACGACCATCACCACCATCTCCCACGAAATTGTTCTTGCCAGAGTTGTCAATGACTTCTTTTGCCAAGTGCCAAAGGCATTTTTCAGTCCTTATCTCTGATGACCTTGTAATTGCATTTGGCCTAACTACCATTTTGGTCTTCTTAAAATCCCAATGGCCATTTTCAAGAGCTCATTTTCTTTTTTTTTTTCTTGAGTTGGAGGCGATCCTTCCGCCTCAGCCTTCCAAGTAGCTGGAACTGCAGACGCGCACTACCACACCCGGCTAATTTTTTTTAAAATTTATTGTAGAGATGAGGTCTTGCCAAGTTGCCCAGGCAGGTCTCGAACCCGTGGGCTCAGGCAATCCACTCACCTCAGCCTCCCAAGGCATGGGATTACAGGCTGAGCCACCAAGCCCGGCTAAGGCTCATTTTCTTAGGCTTTCATAACACCGCACTCACTTATGTTTATATTTACCTTCCTTTGCTGTTTATTTTTCCTCCACCAAGCCCTTAAACATCCAAGTTCTCAGGGGCCATCCTGAGTCCTCTTCCTATTCTCATCTTTTTCCCTGGGGATTTCATGCAGTCCCCTGACTTTACCTACATTCTGTATGATGATGACTCCAAACCCCTATCTCAATCACCAGCTCTCTCCTGAGTGGCAGACCCACAGGCTATCAGATATTTCTTCTGGGGCATCTTACAGGATCTTAAAAGTGACCTATCCGAATTGAACTCCTTATTTTCCCCCCAAAAAGCCTGCCCCTCCTCATAGGTTCCCCACCTAATGAGTGCCCCTCAGCCACCCAGTCGCCCAAGCATGAAGCCTGGGAGTGACTCTAGACCTGTGCCTCCTTCATCGCCCCCCACCCTCCCAAACCGCCCGCTTTTCTCCAAGCCCTCTACTCACCAGTCTCTGTCACCATCATTCCTTGCCCATGTGCCTGAGTCTCTGCCTGTAGCCTTGACCTCCCCTTCAGTTCAAGCCAAAGTCATCCTTCTAAAGCCCAGCTGATCGTATCTGACTTTGGAGGGCTCCCATTGCCTTCAGGGTCACATTCAACTCCTGTTTGCTGTTGAAAGGCTCCTGCTTGTCCCTCCTACCCTCTCCCCCCACTCCCTTACCCTTGCCCTCTGTGTGGAGGCCTGGGCTTGCTTTGCCTACTGTGTGACATTCCCTCTCCCTGAAGTCTTCACCTTCACCCTCTACATAATTCCTATTAGTCCTTCAAGTCTCAGCTGAGATGTCACTTTCCCCCAGGAAACCATCTCCCTGCTCAACTGACCCCACCACCCCCAGGTCTGGTCTAAATGTTCCTCCAATTACATATAAAATATTTATATCCCCCCCAAAATACTACTGATTCAATTTTCTTAGACACTTTTGGAGACCTCTCTGACATGTGGAGACTTAAAATTAGCGGCACAAATCAGATCCTCAACACAGAGCCTATAGTCTAACCGGAAATAGAGACATTAGAACAACAAAGACCAAGAAGGTTGGGGGAGAGGAGAAGGGGGAAGGAGGAAAAACATTTTTTAAAAAGACTGCAAAATGCTTCCGTTTGTGAGGCATCAGCAGGGGAGGCCAAGATCACATCTACTTCCTTATTGATTGAACGAATGAATTTCTGTTACCTAGTGTTCTCTGTGCCAAGAGGGGGAAATAATTCCCGTCTCTGAATACTTGTTTCTTTCAGTTAGCAAAGAATCTAAAAAACTTGTCATATTGCTCTTTTTGTCTTGTCTGCCAGAAAGTTCATGGCCAAATTTAGACCTCACTCACAAGTCATTACTTAATTTCTGACTTCTGCCACCATCTCTCCTTATCTATCCAGTTTCTCTTGTACTTTTAATTTGGGCACCCCTGTGTGTTTTTACCATAACCCCTGCCAGTCCCTCACGGAAGCAGGAGGAACACAGGCTCGACACAGAGTCGCTTGTTCCAGCTCAGTCCTACAGGAGCCAGCACCCTTGTCCCACTGCAGTCCTTCTGCTGCAACACTTCACACTGAAAGCTGAAGCCTCCTTCGGCCCACCCCAGCCAGGCACAGGGTTCAAGGACATGAGCACTTATTCTGGCCATGGTGCTCCTTGGTGGGATAGCCATGACTGTGTCCCCACCTCTCATGTGGCAGATGTGCTATTTAAAGAAGCCAGATCTTCAGTGCCTTGATAAAAAGCAGAATGAGAGAAGTGTCATGTAAGGGATACTCTGGGAAGGCCGAGGTTCGGGACAGTGAGCCCTTAGGAGAGACTCATCATCACTCTGTGGCCTCTCTTCCTTTCATCACACACCCCCAACAGGGGGGCTGAGGCAGCTGATGCCCAAGAGATGTTGGGCATGCCTTCCGATGTGTCTAAGACTAGGTGCCTGGTCTCAGACCAACAGTTTCACACTAAAGGGGTTATTATGGTCAGAGGGATCAGAGATGAGATCACAAGGCCTCTCTCCAACATGCTATGTGGCCTGCCTCTGTCATGCTGCTTCTCAGTGCCTCAGTACCTCAGTTACCCCAAGTGAAAAGTCAATCGGTTACTTGGTGGGTACCTTCTGGGAATCCCTAGAGTGCACAGCTGTCTCTACAGAACGGATACAATCACTGCTCTTAATCAGACAGTGATCCTGTCCATCATTCATTTGCTTTGCTGTAAACTGACCCCCATAAACAACCTATGATGTGAGCAGGGTAGATATCATTCCCACAGGTGTGCTCAACAGAATGTGGAGTTGAAGCCTTCACATCCCCTACTACCCCACCAAGCCAGCCACCTTCTCTGAAAGCCAAAAGCCATGCATCAGAAAATGCGCACCAATACAAATGCCATTGGCAACCTTAGCAGCTCCCCATCTGACCTCAACCCCATGTGAGTGTCTTAGCAATGCATTTCGGGTGGGAAAGTTACTCTTGTGATGTACCAGCTCATCCTATGTTCAAGGTCAAAGATATAAGAGTTGGAGGGGACCTTACATATCATCTAGTGACCCAGTGTGGTGTCTTCCCTGTCCCAGCCAACACAACCCATCATTAATCCTAATTTGGGTAATGGAGCTGGGCCACGAACCCTGGTCTTTCGCCTGCCAGACCAGTGCTCTTTCCTGGTAATGACCTATTGCCCCAAACACATCACTGGCCCTTGTGTTGTCACAATGGGGAGTGTGTCTGCCATAGACGTGCAAACAGTAGGATCTTTCCACGCCTTCCTTTTTGCTCCATTGGAACCTGTACTGAATTGGACATCTGGTGTGTGTCCAGCACCCCTTCCTCTGCCATCTGGTAAAAACAAGCAGCTATTTTTTCAAGAGAACTACCTTTACTTGCTTTGTTTGTGCCTGGTTTGCCTATTAGCCCCTTTAACACAGGGCTGGACATATGACACAGAGTAGCCAATCAGTATACTCCTCCTCACTTGGTAGCATGATTGAATCAGAGATTGTACACATGGCCTGAGTTGGACCCATCTAAGACTTCTCTAAGACTTTGTTATATGCTTACAAATTGTGAGAGAGAGTCTCTTTTCCTCCAGTGGTGGCAGCAATGAAGACTAGGAAAGGCTGGAACTGCTGAACTCATCTTACCTAACTGCATTAAAAAAGCCATCTGCAAGATGAAGCCAACACACCAAAAAGCTAAGCCAAGAGGACAAAAGAGAGATGTAGCCCTGACAATATCATCTGAGCCACTGGATCCAACCATGCATAGTCAGACATCTCCTGGGCCTATGGGTTCTCAGCCATGTGAGCCTATCGATTCCCCTTTAGCTTGTGCTTGTTTGACAAGTGCTTCGGGGACTTGCAACTAAGAGTTCTAATTCAATGCCTTATTGCTCTAATTTTGCTCTAATAGGTTAACATACGGTTGTATGTGATCAATTGCGTTGTTGCCCCCAATTCTTTACCCTTCCCTGTATTGACACCCTTTGCCATATGACTTGGGAACTCTTCCCATCAAGGAGGAGCACATTGACCCACCCTTTGATTTTTGAGCTGAGTCATGTGACTTACTTTGGCCAATAAAATGAAGCAGAAGTGACAGCATGACCAGTGTAAGCCTAGGCCTTGAGAACTCTGGCTTATTATTACTTGTGCTTGTTCACTTCTGCCCTCCCCATGAGGACACGCCTGGCTTGCCTGCTGATCCTAGGAGGAGAACAAAAAGCACATGGAGAAAATCTGCCACAGCCAAGCCACCCCAGCTGTGCCCAGCCTAGATCAGCCAACCTCTAGCCAACTCAAAGCCATGAACAAAATTAGCGCTTATTCTTGAGCGTCATCTTGAGGTTGTTTGTTATTGATACAACGTATCTGTCACACCTACCCTGTGGGATCCTTGCAAACAAGAACTAGGTCTTATACATTGCTATGTCCCCAGTGACCAGCATAGCTACTGTCCATGGAAGGAGCGGGGAAGAGGAGAGAGAAGCCAAGTTCTCTTATACTATTCTACCAGGTTTGAAGTCCTGATTTCAACAAAGGAGAGATCCATCCGTACACTGATAGTGAAACTCTGTTTCTGGTATAAAATATATGCTTTGGAGAATCCACTTAAGGAGTACACTAATATTTGGGGGCTTATTTCTGAGAACCTGCCACACGCCATTGTCCAGGCTGTGGCACCAAGGGTCTCCAATGCTCACTCACCAGCCTGAAACTTGAGGGAAGCCATAAAGATATCTTTGTCAGTTTCTGCCCCGTGATAATCAGGCAGGATTAGACTGGTAAACAACTGGGTACCCAGTACCACAGCAAACCTGCCACAAAAGCCTGCTAATCACACCCAGCTGACACTTGCCATTCACCAGTGAAAGGCATTTTACAGTGTCTCATTAAAATTGGGAAAAGGATTAAGAGGCCCCTTTCTTGACTAATGACTTTCTCTGCCTGAGAGATATAATCCTATCTATAACCCCATATAACTAGAAACAAAATTAGATTTCTGCTGTGAGATCATTCAAGGCACGAGTTGCACCATGCCCCCAAGTCTTATTTTCTTTACATATTTTATCCAGCTTAAAGCCACAAGATATTCTGAGCCCCAAAATCAGAACTGTTTTTGCAATAGGTAGCAGTAGAGACAGAAGGGAATTTCCCCAGCTTTTCTAAGGCACTAATAAGTTTAGACTTTTCAAGAAATAGCCACTCTCCTTTATGTAAATATATGTATGGGGGGGCAAAATAAACTGAAATTATCTTTTGGAGGACAGGCCCCTCATAGTACACTTAGAATTTGTTCCTCCAAATCAAGCAGTCAACCAAAGTTTTTGTCTGGAAGTTTTGAGGTTACATCCCAATTTGTGGAATAAATGTCCTGAGTTGTGGCAAATGGGGTTCTTCCACCACGACAATGCACATGCCCATACCATGCTGAGTGTTCAGCAGTTTTTGACCCAAAAATGGCATGACCCCTGTGACCCCACCCTCCCTATCCACCCAATTGCACCCCAAGTGACTTTTTTTTTTGTTTTCCCTCATGAAAAAAGTCCTCAGAGGGAAACATTTTGCTGATTTGAAAGAGGTAAAACAGAAAATGGCAGAAGCACTAAAAGCCATCAGAATTGACAAGTTCAAAAACTGATCTGAGTAGTGGAAAAAATGTCTCAATAGGTGTACTGCATCAGATGAAGAGTACTTTGAAGTTTAAGCATGTAAGAATACACATTTTTTACAAATAAATTCTGGGGGGTTTTATATCCCCCTTGTATGAGTGGAAATAGAATATCTAGAGCACTCATCTCCTCAGATGCTTTTAGGGAAATAGGTGGGCATCAATAAATTTAAAAATGAAGGCTACTTCTACTGACTTATTGATTTGCTTCTCTGCATCTGTTGTGAGAAAATTCAGAGGGTCATGGACTATTCAAACTGGAAGGGACCTTTGAGACCCCTGAGTCAAACCCCATTACCTGACAGAGAAAGAAAGTGATGCTCAGACAGACAAGGGGACTTAGAATTACCCAGCAGTCATGAATCAGGGTGAGCTAACACCTGACCCAGCACATTCTGACATTATTTACACACACACGTGCACACACACACTTGAACCAACATTTACTGACGAATGCAGACAGGGAAGATGCTCTTTCAATGTTTGTTCCAAACCCCTCCTTCTGCACAGAGGCTGGAAAGTTTATGTGCTGGCTTTCCTAAACTCCCTTGCAGCTAGAGTTTCAGGTGGTTTAGGTCCAATAGTCACATGTACTTGCACATGACCTTGATTCAGAACTAAGCTGCATGGAGAGAGAGGTGTTTTCACAAGACTGACTTGTAGGAAGGAATTACATGGAGAGAGGTACTGGTGCAGATCCCGGCAGAGAGTGTCTCTTCAGCCATCCCAACCATTGTGTTGGCTGGCTAGATTTCCTAATAAATAATTTCAACTTAAAGTCATTTCTAAAAACCTATTCCATATTTCATTGTCCAGGCTGTGGCACTAAGGGTCTCCAATGCTCACTTGTCAGCCTGCAATTTGTAGGAGATCATAAAGGGAGGAAAACATATATCTGATTAAGCACCTATATCTAGAGGGGATTTTGTTTGTCTGTAGTTAAGAACCGTAATCAGTACTAAGGTCATGTAAATTATTTAAAATACATATTAGGGTCAAGATAATTCTCTAATCCAGACTTCTCTTCCTACCAGTAATCCAATTTAGATATGTTTTATCATATATATGGGCAATGTGTGAAATGTGTATCCAGAGATTTAATACCTGTATACAAGGAAGTAGGTGTTCATTTGTGTTCATGTTTGGTAGACAATAAGGTCACATTTATTTCATTATGAGTTTTAGAAGAATGCTTCAAAATGGTTAGTATCATACCTGAGTTTAAACAATATAAGTGGGCTTTAATGATCTAGAATTAAGTACAGAATCCATGGAAACGTCAGTTCAAAACTGAGTCACTGACATGAGTAGCCATTTCCAGGATGCAGGAAAGAGTGGCCCCCAGTGCTATAGAACACAATTGTTTGTCTGACATGCAAGCTTCCTGATCTTCCCTCTTCTGCTATCTACCTCCACATTTGGAACTTGTGACCATCATAGTATCCAGTTCTCCTGAAGGGATTGGTCCAGAGCAGGCCATGACACAGACTGAAACAAGTCTCCCCTGTCCCCTGAGACTTACTGATTTGGAGCTAAAGGTTCTGGTGCTGGGAGAACACAGGTCAGTCTGTCAGTGGCAATCTACTCTGAAACATGGAGAAAAGGGCCTGTTTCTGTTGGAGAGAATGTGCCAACCAGAGATAAGACAGCTATTTTGTGAACACCTAATACGTGCAAGGCTCTCTGAGGTACTCTGATCCCGGTGCGCTTTCAATAAGACTGTGGGCTAGTAAGGAGACAACAGTCCACAGCTCATTACAAGGAAGAAAGTGGTGTGTACAATGATTAGAGGAGAAAATAACATCCCCCACCCCCTCCATGAGGGCACAGAGGAAAAAATATATCCAACCGGTAGATGGAAAAAGGTTTTATGGAAGAAAGATCTCAAAAAACTCAGGCATCATTTCTAAGGACCATGGAGATGTATGAGGTGTGTGATGATCAGACTATGCTTTACAGAAATACCTCCCACAGCATTGTGTGCAGCATGCAGGACCTAGAAAGAACAAGGTTATCACAGATCAGTGATGAGGAAGGTTTGGTCTAAGATAGTGCAGGGAAAAGAGGAGAGGAAGGAATACACTGGAGGGAAGGTTCTAGAAGAGCCAGAACAGGAGAAACACCCCACAATAGCAGCCTGAATACGAAGACAAGAGGAGCAAATGCATGAAGATGGCAGAGCAGTGCTCCCTGTTCCTTGTTTAATGGGTGGGAAAGAGAAGAAGAAACGCATTGTATGTATATTGTATAGTATTGGTCAGAAGAGAACTCTATTGCATTGAAAGATGAAAGCCAATCAGTGTATTTTGATAAAGAGGATCAAAGTTGGAGAAAACTGTAATAATCAAGAAGGTGTTGTACTTGCATCAAAATAGACAAATGCATAAATGGAACAGAATAGAAAGTTAAAAAAAAAAAAGACCTACACATATATAGACAATAAGTTTTTGACAAAGATGCAAAGACAATGCAATGAGATAAGACAGTCCTTTCAACAATGTTGCTAGAACAAATGGATAGCCACTGCAAAACCATAAACTTTGATCCACACTTCACAATTCAATCCAAAAAGGATCATAGACCTAAGCTCAAAAATAAAAAAGTAACTTCTAGATTAAGACATAGAAGAAAATCCTTGTGGCCTTAGGTTAGATGGTAAGAGATTACAAACTTACTGGATATGTTCATTTTCTTAATTGTGGTGATTACTTAGCAGCATATACTATGACTATGACACCAGAATCACAATTCATAAAAGAAAAAAATTGGAAAACTAGACTTCATCAAAAATAGAAACTGCTTTTCAAAAAGCAATCTCAAAAGAATGAAAACACCAGCTACATACTGGGAGGAAATATTTACAAAACACATATCTTGTAAAGGACCTATATCCAGTTTATAAAACGAATATTCAAAACTCCATAATAAGAACAACATATTTTGTAACTGGTCAAAAGATTTGAGCAGACACTTTGCCAAAGAATACATACAGGTGGCAAGTAACCACATTAAAAGATGCTCAACATCATTGTCATTAGAGAAATATGAATTAAAACCACAATGAAATACTATTTCACATCTAGTGGAATGGTAAAAATAAAAAGACTAACCTCACAAAGTGTTGGCAAGAACGTGGAGAAACTAGAACTCTCGCATGCTGTGGGTGGAATAGAGAATGGTAGAAAGGCTTTGGGAAATAGTTTGACAGTTTCTTAAAATGCTAAACATACATCTACCATATGATCTAGCCATTTTACTCCTCCATACTTACCCAAGAGAATTGAACACATATATCCATATAAACACTTGTATACATGTGTTCATAGCAGCCATATAAGTAATAGCCCAAAAACTGAAGTCAATGCAAATGCCCATCAACAAGCGAATGGATAAATAAATAATGATACAGCCATACAATGGAATGCCATTCAGTGAAAGAAACAAACTGATACACACAACAATGTGGATGTATCTCAAAATAATTAAACTGAGTGAAAATAGTCAGACAAAAGAGTATATAATAGATTTCATTCATATAACATTCCTTTAAAATACAAATAATTCTATTGTAACAGGAAGCAGATCACTGATTGTCTGGGGCTCGTGGGGTGGAAGGGAGACCAGAAAAGGGCAGGAATTAAAGATTACCAACTTTGGGGAATAATGGATATGTTCATTTTCTTGATCATAGTGATAGTTTCATGAGTGTATACGTATAACAAAACATATCAAACTGTATGGCTTAAATATGTGCAGTTTATTATATGCCAAGTATACCTCAATAAAACTATTTTTTTTAACAAAAGGATTTGACTGAGACTAAACTGTCCCAGGTACCTCTCCCCATGTTAATAATATTTTTAAAAGAAAAATAGCTCGTGTAAATGTAAAGAAATGGTCAGAGAGACGCGGCTGGTCCCACCCAGAGGGTGGGGGAAGAAGGTACTTGCAAAGGATTTCCAAGGACAGAGGGAGTCAGACTTGGGCTGTGTGGAGACTGAGTTGTCTAAGGCTTCCCAGGCCTGTTGGCTGCCTCGTGGATGGGACCATGGCCCAGAAGATAGTATCCTAAATGTTTGGGGATCTACGTTATCCACTTGTCCTGCTTGATGTCATCCTGCATGGAAGGGAGCCCTCTGGGGAGAAAGGTAGGTAAATGTACTGTGTTCTAAACTTAGGTTTTTGGGACCCCAGCTGGTCCTCTTCCAACTTCTCATCACCACCCCCACATCCCTACCCAGACAACTAGAGTTCAGGCCCACCAGAGAACAGGCTCCAAGACTATCATCTCATATCTCTCTAACAGGCGCAAGAGATGTCCCTGTCATCCCTGTGCATTCACA
>CAUYQG010291993.1:0-18160 GCA_963574415.1 Tarsius wallacei
TACAAGTGGACATGGTACAGGTAAAGTTTGGGCCTCCCTTTGGTCCCCACTTTGCCTGGTTTGAGATCAGATACCCTTACTTAATGTTGTGCCACCCTCCCCAACCCCGGCAGTATTCCGCTACTGCCAATCCCTTATTCACAGTATTATAGTAAATGTTCAGAGTCTGCTTATGAGTAAGAACATGTGGTACTCTGTTCTTTGTTTCTGTGACAGAACGCTAAGTATGATAGACTCTAAATCCATCCAAGTTGCTATGAAGTCCATATGTTTGTCCTTCTTTATGGCTGTGTAATATTCCATCCTGTTTATGTATCACATTTTTTTTTATCCAGTCCAGTTTCGATGAGCAGCACAGTTGGTTCCATGTTTTTGGTTAAAGAACACTTTAATGGGCTAACGTAAAGTCCTCAAAACATACCTGGTCCACAATTCACACAAATCGACATGAGCTATTATTATTCTAGAAACTAGTGGAAAACAAGGTGAGGTAGCACAGATCTGGCCAAAGCCAAGAGCCATGGAAGGCTAGAGTTCAGCAGTGTCTGGAGAATACATGAGGTGGACAGAGGCTGGCTCCAGTCTGAGATGCTCTCAGGAAGGCTGCTGAGTCATCCACATGTGAAATGACGTGCACCCACCACAGCTGTGGATGACGGCATCACAGAAGAAAGAGATGGACAGGATTAGATGGCAGACTGGAACATCACAGGCAAGGCAGAAACTACCAAAGAGGATATCAAGAGCTTGAACCAGGTTCATACTCTACACCCAAGAGAAAATAGTGGCACAAAACCAAGAACAGAAGTATAGGAAGAAGATGAGATCATGGGTTTCCTCTTGTTCTTGCTGAGTTGACAGTGGCTGGGAGTGAATCAGAAAGTGGGCAGAGCCTGTGAGCCCTGAGGGACTCTGGATCAGGCTCTGAGGAAGGGCTGCCCCAAGGAAATTAAATGCCACGTTTATAGAATACATGGTTTTATCTGCATCTCACTTATTCTTCTGAAGTGTCCTCAAGGTCAGTCTTATTATCTCCATTTAACACATGAGGAAACTGATGGAGAGGGACTAAGAAAACAACTAGAAAGTGGTAGGACTGGTCTTGAGGTCCAGGCTCATCTAACTCCAGAACCCATTGTCTTTCCACTGGGAGGCTCAGGCAAGCCTGGAGGCAAGACAGGCTCTACTGAAAAGCAAGCCTCTGAGTCTCTGAGTCACAACACAGCCGTTCTCCACCCACCTTCTGGGCCACCCTCCTCCTCCTGACCAGTTCTCCCTCCTCTTCTCCAGTTCAGCATCATACTCAGACAAAATCCAGCAATGATCCTCGCCCATCCATGACGTTTTCAAGCCCCCTCCTCAAATGGAAGTGGCCCCCTCCCTCCACTCCTGAAGCCCGTGCTGGCCTGTCTACACCTGGCATGTGTAGACAAGCTTCAACTCAGGTGTGGTAATCTGGTCACCATATGCCACCCCATCAACAGACATGGCGGATTTTGCTGGTGTGCATTTCCTGGGGCTTCTTCCTTCCTCTCGGCTCCATCTAAGTCATACATTATAAGTGACCAATAAATAATCACCATGGTCAAAGATGATGAAAAAAATCCTTCAGTACCGTAACACCTGCAGCAACCTCACCTCACACACCTTAGAGCCAGGAGGTAAGCCGAGAGGCCTCTTAGCAAACAGTATAACAAGGTTTGGAGTTTAGGGGTTTTTTGTTTTTTGTTTTTTTCCTCAGCAAGCTCAGCAGCATTGCCAGTAGATGTAATGATACTATAATCTTTTTTTCAGATATGAGTGGTTTACTATTAGAAAGACTTGAAAAATATAAAATGAGGCCTCTTTCTCTGAAATGTTAAAGATATGATAAAAACACATGCAATAAAATACAACTACTCAACTTAAAACAAGAATTTTTTGGACAGACCCTCAGTCAAGGCCACTTTACTCTCATTTTAGAAAGCAAACAAGACTGAGAGCATAGCGGTTCATGCTTGTAATCCCAGCACTTTGGGAGAATAAGGCAGGAGGATCACTTGAGACCAGGAGTTTGAGACCAGTTAAGCAATATAGCAATACTCTGTGTCTACAAAAAATAAAAATAATTATTTAAAATATAAAAAAGAAAGCAAACCAGTTATTTTGTTCCTCAGTCTTCAAGAGAGGCAAGTTTAAATGTAAATGAGGCACAAATGTGGATGATGTCAGGCACTTCAGCTACCTCAAACTCAAGGATAGTGACTTAGAAAACATGGTATTCTGGGGCCACTTGGCAAAATACTCACACAACTGTCAATAGGCCCTGTCATTACACACTTCAGTAATTATGAATAATTCATTCTTCATAAACAAGGGAGAACGAAATTGTTAACTCATGTTTAATACACTCTGTGAGCACACAAAAAAATAATTTGTTTTAGAAATATTTCCATCTCATGAAGAAAGTTTAACTCCTGGAAGGAAGGAAGGAAGGAAAGAAAAGAAACAAAGATTTCCATCCAAAAATCAGGGGGAAAAAAAAAAACCAGGTCTTAAAGTGATGAGCTCTAGTTCTAAGAAAAATTCATGGACATGGGACAGCTCATCCCCTCAGGCCCAGCAAATAGAATGACACATGTCAGTTCTCTCAGAAGAACTGCAGAATGTCCACTTTTTTATCCTTTTCAACGCTGCAAATAACCCAAATGCAAGACACACATGACTATGCAGTCAGCTATCCTGATGCCAATTTAAGAAGCTAATAAAATCTATTTTTACATAAAGAATGCACTTTGTTTCAAAGCATTCAATGCACTTCAAAAAGAGACACTGTCTTGAGATTTTTCCATCACTATGAAAAGTGATTATAACATGATATTATTACTATGATGTCTGTTGGAATACCTGGGTAGCTACTGGCCTTTCAGGATAAAAAAAAAAATCAGCGCATCTCTGTAATGTTTAGTACAGTTTCAAAATGTCACTAGCAGATGATATTGATACCAGCTATTGATAATAAACCAAGTCAGCAAAGTTTGGGCCCTTTCTAAGGCACTCTCTTCCCTTCAATGTACACCAAGGCTCTCCCTCCCCAAAGACTTGTCATCAGTTCTTCTCTGACACCCACGCTGCTTTTTTTAAAAATAGTTTTTTGGGTTTTGGGGGTTTTGTTTGTTTGTTTGTTTTGATATAGACGTGGTCTCACTACGTCACCCAGGTTGGTCTTGAATTCCTGGGCTTAAGCAATCTTCCCACCTTGGCCTTCCAAAGTGTGGGTATTACAGGTGTGAGCCACCACGCCTAGCCCATACTGCTCTTTCAAACATCCAAATATACTCATGTGACTTCCCCGACTAGACCAGTGGTTCTCCAACCATTCACTCCAAGGATGAGTTCCCCTAACATCACTGGAGGAGCCATAAGAAGAGCCTGCCTGCTCTCATGGGCCTCCCATCCTAGCAACGAAAGACAGGCAACAAACACACAAACCCACAACAGGTCGGGGGGAAGCACTAGGAAGAAGGCACCAGAACTGGAGAATGGCACGAGGCCAAGAAGTCTTCTCCAGGCAGGAGAGCGGAGCCCTGATGGAAACAGCATGGCCAGCTGGCAGACAGGGGCCTCCTCTCCAGCCTCTCCTCCTCTCACCTCCTCCACTCCAGCCTCAGCAGCCAGGATTCTTTCTCCTCACAGACCTTATGGCTTCACACTCCCATGAGTTCGCATTTGCTCTTCTGGTCTGGTGAATTCCTCCTGATCCTCCAAGACTCCTCTGAAGCTCCTCTTCCTTGACGAGGCCTTCTCTGGACACTGGCCACACACCAGCTCCCTCCCCAGCAAGGCCCATCCCTTCTTCCTTCTGCCACACTGGACCATGTGCTGTTTATTCACATGTCTGACTCCCCAGTGTTGCAATGTGGAGCTCCCTACAGGCTGGAGCTGTGACACTCATCCCCACAGCAGCAGCAGCGCCAGGTCCACCAAGACAGCTGCCCCTAGAGGGCCTCCATTAACGAAGGAATGAAATTCATGTCCTCTTTGGACAAGGCCATCTTTGAAAAGATCTTCCCAGGAAGAAAACACAAACCCACATTTACTTAAAACTCTCTTTGACATAGAGAATGGTATCACGGACACTGGAGACTCAGAAGGGGGAAGGGGGGGAAACAAATTTAAAAATCACCTATCAGGCATAATGTGCACAGGTGAGGGTGATGGGTACACTTACAGTCCAGATTTAAAACTATTGGTACTCCCTAAAGCTACTGAAATAAAGAAAAAATAAAAATAAAACTCTCTTTGTAAAAGCCCCTCTCCTTTGTGCCCAAATGCTGCATGCTGTAAAAGTCCCTTTGAGTTCTTCCTCCCATAAAACGATCCTGACACTGAGCCATGGATCACAGCACAGGAAGCAGCTATAACTCCACAGTTGGAAAAACATTATGCTGGGAAGGAAGAAACTCTATCTGCCAGGGATTGCTAAAGACATCACGAATGTATGTCACATTGGACACAATGAAAGCAGCTCAGACGCTTCTTCACAGCCCACGGATCGATTTCACAAACAGCATTTCCTGAAACCTACATAGTTCAGTTTTCTTTTGGAGAAGGATAAATTATTTAACAGAGGAGGAGGCACACACACTCTTTTCTGGCTTTTTTTTTTCTGAAGTTAAACTCTGGGCTTCAACAACACAGCCTACACCGCCCCTGCTCCCCCAATCCTTAGGGCACCCCAAGAGAAGGTCACGTGGAGGGGAGCAGGAAACAAACAAGGCAGCGGTCAGGACGCAAGACGCGTGCATCTGGATAAAGAAGGCGAATTCAGAGTCAACAATTCCCCTTCCAGTGCAGATTCCGCTACCATGACTCTGGTTTCCATTCTGTTTTCAACGTGGGGCAAAGAAATGCTGTAGCCACAAGAGCCTCTCACGTCAGTGGAAGGGGGCTGGATTCGGAGTCAGGTTCTAACCAGGAGCATCAGCCTGACCTCACTGAAACCAGGCCGAGCCATGCTGACAGCTGACCCTCCCCAAGCTCAAGCTAGAGCTCCCCGACGGAAGACCCCCTAAAAATAACAAAGAAAAGGCACTCAGCTGCTCTATCCAAACGAGCACAAAAGAAGGGGGTGGGGGGAGAAATCGTTTCCATATTTCACATAAACATAGATCTCGCTGCGACAACTTGAAATGCGTGAGTCAACCAAGGGCTGACAATGATTACCGCACAGATAGAGCCCCCTTGCTACAGAATGTGCAGCCAGAACTAAAGCTCTGGAATGCCCCCACGGTGAAATGTTTGTGTTTATGTATTTCAAAAAGGCATTTTAAAAACATCAAGTGTCTTTTTACGTGGGATTTTAACTTTTTTTGTTCAAGAGGAAACACCTGGAAGAGACTTTAAAATGTAAAACGTGTGCCAAAGAAATGTGAGACTTTATACGTGCAACTTACTGTAACTGTATATCATTGGTTTTTCCCAACTCCCAGCCTCCTTCACACTGTGGTTAAGGTTAGTTCTGCCCTTGGACAGATGCTGGGTTTACTGTACTGCAGTGGTCTTTGCGGGGGAGGTATCGAGGCATATAAATCGCCGAATGGCTACAATTTCAGAAGGGTAATTTGGGGGGAAGTAAACTTTCTCGTCCTTGGCTGTCAGCAATGGAAAGTTATCCATGGCAAATGGCATTGAAAACCAAGGACCAGATGTCAGATGCTGGGGCCGACTCATATCATGACAAAAGAATAGAAAAGAAAAAATTTTATAAAGGCTTCCTGAGACTTTCTGTTTTCCACAACAAGAAAGGAACTCTCTTTCCTGGTGTCTCATTAATACTCATAACTATACAACATATTATTATACCCATTTTGCAGATGTGAAAGCAAGCTTCGAAGGGCTAAATGTTCAAGGTATCATTAAGTGCCAGTGAGGATTCAACACAGGGATTTCTACTCCGCCCCAGGATGGCTCTGTCTTCTCAGCAGATGGGGGCTCCTGTCCTGGGTGTCACTTCCTCAGGCAAGGAAAGTCTATGGTGTAGCAGGGTCTCATGAGTAGGATGGGTTTAAGGAAACAAAGCCGTCACCCTGACTCATTCTCCACGTGATCAAATTAGTCATTGCTAAATAAATGAGCTAGTAAGGAAGTTATGTTTGTTTGTTTGTCTGAGTCGGGGTCTCACCCTGTCGCCCAGGCTGGGGTACAGTGGCACAATCATGGCTCACTGCAGCCTCGACTTCCTGGGCTCAGGCAATCCTTCTACTTCAGCCTCCTGAGTAGCTGGGACTACAGGCACACGCCACCATACCTGGCTAATTTTTTTATATTATATTTTGTAGAGATAAGGTCTTGCTATATTGCCCAGGCTGGTCTCAAACTCCTGGGCTTAAACAATCCTCCCACCTCAGCTTCCCAAAGTGCTGGGATTACAGGCATGAGTCATTGCACCCAGATGACTGAGCGAAGAGTTTAAATCTAGTGCCTGAAGAGCCTACGTTAACCACTGTGTGAACATGTCCCTTGCTCCCCACTGTCAAAGAGGTGACACTCCTGAACTGTAGACAGCAATTTCATATCCAATAGAAGATACAAGTTCTTAACCTCTTCATCACCCCATAGACCCCAGTTTCCTTGAAAGCCAGATTCAAATACGGTGACCATAATTCAAATAAATTATCGTCACCGTATCTGGCGACAATAATTTATTTATAAAACCAGGACATGGTGCCACATCTTTAAGAAACTTGAGGGTCCCTCTAGTGCTTACTTGATAACAGTCAGTTCTACTAAAACATCTAAGTGATCACAGAAGTCTATCTCTCCTCAAAAATTTCCCTTCTTAAGGTAGCAACTGGCAATGTGAAATATAAGATACCAGATGCCTTCAAGAGTAGAGATTAGGAAAACAGTCACTCGCAGCCATGTCTCCCTCATTTATTTATATATTTATTTAGTCATTGATTTATTTATAGATAGGGTCTCACTGTATCACCCAGGCTGGAGTCAGTGACACAATCCCAGCTCACCACCCTCTCCTCCTGGGCTCAAGTAATCGTTCCGCCTCAGCCTCCCAAGTAGCTGGGACGACAGGCACACGCCACCATGCTGAGATAATTTTCTTTTTTCATTTTTTGTAGATTCAGTGTCTCGCTCTGATGCCCAGGCTGGTCTCAAACTCCTGGGTTCAAGCTACCTGCCTACCTCGGCCTTCCAAAGTACAAGAATTACAGGCATAAGTCACCATGCCCGGCCCTCCCTCATTTATGTTGTATGATTTTACACATGTCTGTGTTTTGTTATCTTTGGAGGAGACCTGACAACCAGGTTCTGGTCATCTTCAGGGCACTGAAGAAAAAGACTGGCAGCAGGTGGTTGGCATGTTGTCAAGCCAAGAAGGCATCTTCTCCCTTTGTCTAAACAACATGTACTGAAGTCACAGCGACAGTATTCCAACAGCAATCGCTGCTCTTGGGACACTTGTTGTTACACTTCAGGGAGTAGCCAGAGACACCAAGTCCAGCCGGTGGGTCTGCTGGGTCTGGCAAGCTTAAATGTACAATGCAATTTTAGCAATTTGTCATCAAATGCTTCCTATGATGTCATCAGCCCATGAATGTGACAAAACAATACTCTGTACCATGTCCCCTTCAATTCTGTGTCCCACTGCTCAGCACTAAAGTTCAAAGATGTTACCTTGCCCTTTGGGTTGAAAACAGTCACACCTCTCTTAAATAGGCTTTTTAAAATTACAAAGCAAGCTTTGAAGTAAGCTCCACGTGCCACTTTTCTCCCGTGTCTTTGAGATCTCAAAGGATATTTATCAGGCCACTCTTACTTTCATATGATCCCGCCATTAAAAAGACTCAATGTTTTCTAAGAACTGGTGCCACAGTAATAAACCCTCAGGGCAGGCAACCAGTTCTCCCTTGTCAGGCTGACCCAAGATATTTTGGCAGGTGCGAGTGAGCCTGCCACAAAATATCCTAAGTCCACTCTACAGCCCCAGTGTGGGTGGGCCAGGACAACTTCCCGTTCCTAAGAGGCACCTAGATTTCCATACCACCATTCTTAAATTTCTGGTTAATTACATTTCATTGCATAAACATGACTTCTAAAATTTGAGGGTTATCTAAATATAGTGATACAAAGAAATCTTTAAGACAGTGTCAAGTGTAAAAAGAAACTATGGATCAGATTCAAACTGGGCATAAACCCGTTTATATAAAAGAAAATAACTGTGTATAAGTAAGGGTAAACATGTAAGCAAATGTCTAAGAAGGGTTCTGGAAAGAAGAAACACTCAACTCTTGAAAAGGAGAAGGGTTTAGTAGAGAGAGGGCCACATTTTCTAACCTACCTAGAGTTGTACTGTTCAAATTTCTTATAAGAAAGTATTTCTATACGATTTGACAAATAAAAATAAAATCTGCAGGCAACAGAAAAACAATGGGGGGAGGGGTAAGTATATGAAAACAAATCGCATTCCACGGTTCCCAAATGTTTAATCAGAGAAGATTTTCCATTAATATTCTAGCGATGACCAAACTGCTCCATGAGGATGCGTTTCTGCCTGCCACGTTAGAAGCAGCTGTTTCCTATCATTCATTATCTGCTTCCTCCAAGGCCGTGAAAGCTGAAAGGCAGTTCTGTCTGGTTCCAGAAGCTGAACATGCAAAGCTGCATCCAAACCTTCACCCCAATGGCATTTTTTTTTTTTTTTTTTTGAGTCAGAGTCTCACTCTGTCCCCCAGGCTGGAGTACAGTGGCATGCTCCCAGTCACTGCAGCCTCGACCTCCTGGGCTCAGGCGATCCTTCTGTCTCAGCCTTCCATGTAGCTGGAACTACAGGCACATACCACCAGCCTGGCTAATTTTTTGATTTATTGTAGAGGCAAGGTTTCACCAAGTTGCCCAGGCTGGTATCGAGCCCATGGGCTCAGGTAATCCTCTCACCTCCGTTTCCCAAAGTGCTAGGATTGCAGGCGTGAGCCACCATGCCCAGCTCCCCAAAGGCATTTTGGACAAAGGGCAAGAAGGCTCCAGACAGGGGCTGCTGCTGCCTTTCTATTTCTGAGTCTAAACAAAGCCTTCTTCCCCGCGCTTCCCCACTGATCACAGCTAAGCCACCGAGCCTCCAGGAACCCGAGGGTCCACATTAGTCACAACTTCTAACTACTCACACCAGCCATCATATTCAAAGACATTTAACGTTCATTAACCTGAAAGAAAGCAAAGGATCACTGATGTGTTCTCGATAACCTGTTCCTATTCTGAACAGGCTGGAGAAGACAGGCAATGTGTGTACAACCTAGTGACTTCTGCACCTTGCCAGTATGCCAACACTAGCTTCACCCTCCAGCGCTACCAATAGACTGAGTCTTGTTCCTTTTCTAAATCTCTTCACCTAGAAGTCCCCACCATCACCCCTCACCTTGCTGGCAAACTCCCCTACATCTTTAAAACCATCTTCAAGCCGAGTGCCGTGGCCCATGCCTATAACCATAGCACTTCGGGAGGCTAAGGCAGGAGAATCGTTTGAGTTCAGGAGTTCGAGAGCAGCCTGAGCAACATAGTGAGAACTCGCCTCTAGCAAAAAAATCAAAAAATTAGCTGGGTGTGGTGGTGCACGCCTGTAGTCCAAGCTACCCAGGAAACTGAGAAGGAAGGATCACCTGAGCCCAGGAGGTTGAGGCTGTGGTGAGCTGTGATCATGTCCTTATCCACCATCCTGGGCAACAGAGAACAGAGTGAGACCCTGACAAAAAAGAAGAAACAAACAAAAACTTCAAGCAACTGTGTCTTCTCTCTCTCTTTCTCTCTCTCTCTCTCTCTCTCCCTCCCACCCTCCCTCTCTCCCTCTCTCTCACACACACACATATTTACTTCATTTGTGTTCCTCTGAACAACTCCTACACCTGTAAATATATCTACCACTGAAGGCATCAGATCATACTGTATAGTGAGTGCTAACATCTCTCTTCCCTGCTAGACCGAATGCTGCACACTACTTATCCCCAAAACCCGACACTGAGTCAAGCACAGCACACAAATGGCTCATAAGCTTATCAATTAGAACGGCATCACAGCACAGGAAAAAGGCTCCGACGTGCCATGCTATTGCTATGGGGTGAGAGCTATAAAGCCCTGAGTTTTAGGGGCCGTTGCGGAGGGGAGCCAGTTGGGACAAAGATGGGGAAATAGTATATTCAGAAACATTCTGACCTGGGAGTCCAGGGAACCCAGTTCTATCCTGTGTCCTACCATGACATTTTAGCCACGTAAGTCTCTGGGTTACAATGCTGTTAAGTATAAAATGCAGTGATTTATTCACACAAGAGAAAATGTTATTTGGACTGGATGATTTAAGGTCATCATCAACTCTCAAAATTATAGTCAGTGATGGGGAAAAAAACAACATGGAAATCACAGTGCTGGAAAAAAAAATTCCCTATCTTGTTACACACCCAGTAGAAATCAAGAAATAGCCCAAAATACCTAGCACACAGGCTGTCATCCAGGGCACACACTTGCACAGGATTCGTGTCTTAGCATCGCCTAATACCTCGTATTCCTTCACTCTAAGGCTCCTCTTTGTCTCTCTCTCATCTCAAACCTCAATATAATTTCCCCCAACACACTCTCCTCAAGTAAAAAGGACGAATACTTGAAAATAAAAACCAACTGCCATCCTCTCAACTGAGGCAAGGCCTCTTTGCAAGTTTCACCGGCACAGAGACACTGGCAGTCAACATGTCTTAGGCTTGTGAGCAGCCAGTGAATTAGCCAGACAGGCCTGGGGCTGCTGCTGGCCCGACTGTTTCAGGCCTTTGGAGAGGAGGTTTCTAGCTGGATTCTTCACCCGTGCATTCTCAGACATCAAGTCTGCCAATTCCACTGAAAGCAGAGCTGCCAATTAGCTTGGATTTTAACTTCTCTTGATGGAGTTTTTTTTGGTGGACTTTTTCAACTTTTAAATTCAATGTACAAGTTTGAATACCGACAGCATCTAAAATATGCCGTATATGAATCCATTAATTAGAAATCGTATCTCCCTACACAGATTCGAAAGCTGTAACATTTGGGGAGAAGGGAGTTGGTAAAGACACCTCATAAATGTCTTTTTAAAAATACTACTTAACACAAAAATATTAGACAAATATTAAGTTGGAAACTGATCTGGGAGAAATTACATGCCAGTTTCTCAAGGGTTGGGAAGGACCTTCTTTGGCTCATACAGATTTTTCCAGTTTTAACGGAACTTTTCTACATTAATCACTTACAAAAGTCCTGTTCCAGAAACAGGCACACACTGCCTAAAATATAAAAACTTTTTTTTTTAATTCTCAGCTCAAAGATGCTTTACAAAAAGTCCTCTTCATCTATAAAAAGGCAAATCAAGTCAACGTTTAGGCTTTTTATTTAACACCACACACCTACCAAAATTCATCAGGTCTGAGTCCTGCTCATCCCAAGTCTGGATCCACTCCTGACACTGACAGCATGGTTTCACATCACTGCGGGTGCCACCTGCACAGGTGCCTCTTTGACACCTGTTATTCTTTCTCTCCTCTCTACAAGCAACCTACAAGCCCTCTGAGAAGTTGGCGACTTTCTGTAATTTAGAAATTAAGGGAAGCGACTCTGGTGACTAAGCAGCAGAGGTCATCACCATTCCGATAGCTATTCCCACAGTGCTCATAGGAGCAGATCTTACGAAATAACATCTTGGCTCCCAAGAAGAACTGGGCTGGTTTCCTTAATTGGGCTTGGCGAGACAGAGCCCTTCCATGTGGGGCTGTTCTGCCGGGATGATTACTCAGTGGTGTACACACTACATGTAGACACACCCATGCGTTACAGTCACACCCACTGGTTATCAAAAGCCTCCACAAAGCAGGAAACATAGTAAGTCTCAAACATTCTCTATGATGAATGAAGAGACATAGCCTTGAAGGGTCTGCCCTATGGCTGCCTCCCTCTAGTGTTTAATGACTGGACTCTACATTTCACTATCAGCAGCTGTCAAGTCTCAGAACTGTACACCAGGGGAATAACCAGGAAAGAAATGTAAGGAATCATCTACCATTACCTCTCCACCGCATGAAGATTAAGACGTATACTTGGCTTCCCTTCTCTTTTTTTTTGGAGTCGGAGTCTCACTCTGTTGCCCAGGCTGGAGAGCAGTGACACGACCACAGCTCACCGCAGCCTTGACCGCCTGAGCTAGGCAATTCTTCCATGTAAAGACGAGACCTATGTTGTCCAAGCTGGTCTCAAACTCCTGGGCTCAAGCAATCCTCCTGCCTCAACCTCCCAAAGTGCTGGGATGACAGGCATGAGCCACCACACCCGGCCAAGAGCCATGATTTTTAAAAGCCCATTCCAACAAACCAAATAATCTACTCCTTACATCTCCTGGCAGCAATATGTCACTTTCACTATAACTTTGAATCTGTAAACAGCAAATGAAATCAGCAATGACAACAACAGGATCTATACTGTGCAACCTGCTTTTATAAGAAAAATACAGTAGTCTTATAAAGTTTTATTATAACATTATCTAGTTATATAGTTACCACCAAAGATGATAATTACCTACCTTCACCCACAAAATTGGTTTGAGATCTTTTGATGATAATTAAGTCATTATAAAAGATGAATTTGGTTCCACCTCATTTATCACTTCCAGGAAGTCTATCCCAGATGCACTTAATAAGGCAGATTCTTCTTAGATTTCTTCCTGAACTCCTAGGGTTGCTTACAGGCACTTGTGCTTTTTATTTCTTTGCTATTAGTTATTTTTTAAAAATGCTTCTCTTCTCCTTGATTCATTGAAGTATGATTGTAGGAGATGAAATTTCAACAGCATGACTAGAACATTACATATTCTCTCGAGTTAATTTTAAAATCTGAAAATGTTACAATGATACCAATACGTGTGCTACCTTAAGTATTTTTGCAATATCCATTCTAGAGATGGATCTTTTCGAAAAATGAAAGAAGGAAAAACAAAAACATTCTCAGAATATGGAAACAAGCCCACTGATACCAAAAAAAGGTTACAAAACAGAATTTCATATCATTAAAATATACAGATAAAAATGTTAAAAGTTAAAATAATAGCTATCCAGCTCCCCCAAGAGATCATACATTCAGAAATCATGAGGGGGTTTTCTGCTGCCTGACCACCACCTCAGGGGTCACATGCACGCTCCTGGGAAGGGTCTGTCCCAGTGGGCGCTGCCCCATCACCGCCTCAGTCCCCACTTGGCTGAAACTGACAGCTGACAACGTGCAGAAGCCAATTTACAAACTGGCCAGGAAGGGCCCAACTCCTTCACAGATGGGCATGATCCTAAGGGACTCCCACAGTGTTACACAAGTACTTTTTCTGTTGGGTTTCTTTTTTGTTTTTTTGAATCAGAGTATCACTCTGTCACCCAGGCTGGAGTGTAGTGGCATGCTCACAGCCACCACAGCCTCGACCTGCTGGGCTTAGGCGATCCTTCCATCTCAGCCTTCCAAGTAGCTGGAACTACAGGTTAACACCGCCACGCCCAGCTAATTTTTTGATTTATTGTAGAGACAAGGTCTCTCCAAGTTGCCCAGGCTGGTCTTGAACCCCTGGGCTCAGGCAGTCCTCTTGCCTCCGCCTCCCAAAGTGCTGGGAATACAGCAAGTATGTTTTGTGACAGGAAACAAAATCTTAAGAATCCTTCAGACCAAAGGACTTGCTCCTGATCTTCCTGAGAATCTCCACCATTTAATTATGAAAGTGGTTGTTGTTCAAAAGCATCTTGAGAGAAACAGCAAGGATAAGAATCCTCAATTCCACCTGATTCTGATAGACAGCCAAATTCACCAATAGGTTCCATACTATACCCAAGTGAGTCCTCCCTCCCAGTTGGAAATACGAGTCACCCTCAGCCTCTGCCCTGGTTGCATAAAGTTGTCTATGTTCTCAAGCAATAAAATAATTGTTTGAAAGAAAGAAGGATGGAAGGAAGGGAAGGAAGGAATCATGAGGGGTAGGGGACAGGCGCAGAAAAATTGGGGCTTTTGTTTTTTTTAAAGCAATGATGAAAACTACAAATTTATCTCATTAAATTATTTTAAAACCACATTTTCCTGAATTATAACTTTGGACTGTGGAAAATGGAAGCATTCCCAGAGCTGAGTATATGATTAACCCTGGGAATGATGTGACAAAGTCAAACACCACAACAATGTAGAGAACACGAACAAGAGAGAGAGAGCAGCCACACCCTGCAGGGTGGGGCTTGTGGGTTCTGTTTCTTCCTTCAGTCTTAATCTCAGGGCCCCTTAGTTTTCAGTATAACCTGTGGGTTCTTACAGAGTTCAGGAACTCAGAAATGAATACCCACATGGCTGCCTCTGGAGCTGGTTGAGCAGGTATCTGACTCATCTGGGCCTGGGTCCGAAACGTTTCTAGCATGTCTTGTTGGGATTTAGATACCAGGTCACTCTACGGGTATGTAGGTAAATGGGGATAAATACTGAGTATAAATGCACCAAGTGGAATTGGCAGCGAGGACAGTGCTGCATTGGAAATACTGAACTCTGCTGTCTATCTTGTATACACCCTTCTCTCCAGGGTTGGGGAAAGGGGTGGGGGGAGGTAACCTGTAAATGATATTTCTGATCACTACTAGAGAATAAATCCCAGCAATTGGTATGCTTTGGCTGACCCCACCAGAGTGAAGTCTCTGAACATACAAAGACTACATTATATACTGAGCTCAAAGCGATTATTAATCATTAATCAGCAAGAGGCAGCAGCTCACAGGTGATAACACACAAAACACCCACAGCTCAAGGTATGACTTCAGGGAACACACCTTCCCTCCAAAGGTGGAGAGTCTGGGCTCCTCAGCCTCCCCCGCCCAGCCCCAGCCTCTGCTCCCCCCTCCATTCATTGCCCCTTTCTCTCCTCCCCCCACCTCCCCTGTCAGCCCGAAGGTCTTTTTTATTTTTTGTATCACTAGCCGTATCATTAGCATACTAAATGCCTAGCTCTTTTCTTTTAAGCTTAAGTCAATGTTTTAGAGGTTCCTTCTTTTTTTTTTTTTTTGAATTGGAGTCTCACTCCATCACCCAGACTGGAGTGCAGTGGCCACTCCCAGCCACCGCAACCTCAACCTGCTGGGCTCTGGTGATCCTTTCACCTCAGCCTTCCAAGTAGCTGGAACTACAGGCGCACGCTACCACGCCCGGCTGATTTTTTTGATTTATTGTAGAGATGAGGTCTCGCCAAGTTGCCCAGGCGGGTCTCGAACCCACGGGCTCAGGCAATCCACTCACCTCAGCCTCCCAGAGGCATGGGATTACAGGCTAAGCCACCGAGCCCGGCATGAAGAATGTTTATGTTTCCTTAGAGTCAGATCAGTTATGTAGTTCACAGATCAAAGGAAATAAACACCCACTAGGTCAAGTTCCTTTCTGCACAGTGCCTTGTAAGTGACATTTCCCCCTGAGCTTCATGGGCTTCCCCTACAGTTGGATGACTGGACCATTCTGGGTATAAAACCCAGAATAGCATTATGTCCTATGAAAGAGAGCTCAGCACCTGCCTGAGAGAGTTCTGAATCAAGTAATAACACGCAGAAGCCTTTACAAATTGATGCACATATATGTATATTTACATGTACATGAGTATGTAAGTATACATACATGTAAATGTATTATATGTATATATGTGCATGCTTTGTGTATGTACATATGTATTTATTGTATAGAAGTATGATGTATGTGCATATACACATATTATGTATATATGTGAGTATACACATGTGTATATGCATTATATATGTATATATGTACATAATATATGTGCATATTATATGTATGTGTGTGCCTATACACATATATGTATAATATATATAATGTATATTATGTATCTTTTTTATTTTTTGAGTTGGCGTCTCACTCTGTTGCCCAGGCTGGAGTGCAGTGGCACACTCACAGTCACCCCAGCGTCCACCTGCTGGGCTCCAGCCATCCTTCCACCTCAGCCTTCCAAGTAGCTGGAACTACAGGTGCGTGCTACCACACCCGGCTAATTTTTTGGTTTATTGTAGAGACAAGGTCTCACCAAGATGCCCAGGTTGTTCCCGAACCTGTAGGCTCAGGTAATTCTCTCACCTAGGCCTCTCAAAGTGCTGGGATTACAGGCTTGGGCCACGGCACCCAGCCTATTATATATCTATTATGTGTGTACACATAGTAGATGTACACACAGATTTCCTCCACAAAGGAAGCCACTAGAAGATCCCTCACTCCTCAGCTTCTTCCTGCTTAGAGGTGTGAAGAGGGCCATGGTGATCCAGCCCCACGCACCACTCTCCAGCCTCATCTGCCTCCGTCCACCTCACAGTAGATCTAACACAATCTCGTTCTTTCTGTCACTAGCGGATGTCAAAATGCCACGCCATCTCTTGCTTCTCAGTTTTTTTGGAACACATGAAGACTGTATGTTGACATAAAAATTTCTCTAAACATATAAAGACTCCATGAGACACTGAGCTAGAAACACGTACTAATCATTAACCAGCACCAGGCAGCAAATCTCAGGTGATAACACACAGAACACCCACAGCTCAAGGTGTGACCTCCAGGATACAAACACTCCCATCCACATTTGTGCAGCCTGGGCTCCTCAGCCTCCCTGCCAGCCCCAGCCTCTCTTCCTTTCCCTCTCCACTCATCACTGGCTCCTCTTTCTCTCCTGCCCCCTGTCAGCCCAAACTCCTGCCTCCGTTCTCATATGCCAAGGACATTCTTTCCCCTACTCTAGGCCTGGCTACCTCCTGCTCATCCTATAGATCTCTATTTAAATGTCTCTTCCTCCAGGCAGCCTTCCCTTGTAGAGCCCATTCAAATCTGAATTAGACACCTGTGCTCTGCACTTCTCTGATGCCCTTAGCTTAAATGCCTGTTGACCTGTCTTATTCCACTCAAATGAGGGGCCAAAGAAACAGGGTCATCGTTGTGTTCACTACACTTAGAAGAGAACACTACAAATGATAGGTGCTCGATAAATATTTGGTGAATTATACTTAAAGATTGATTGGTTTATTTCTAGTTGCACCAATTTTCCTTCTGGCAAATGCCTTCTATCCATAGGCTGTTAAAGGCATTATTTACATATGATTTCATGACATTCTGAATGGTTCAGATAAATCTTACAAGATATTAAAGGCAAATTACTAGTAATAAGAGAGTCACCCAATGTTTTGGACCTGTCTATAGCAAATCTTTCCTATCTAAATGGGTAAGTTACAGAACAACATAGTACTCAGGCAGAGAGCTATTGACTCTCATGTCCAATTGTTTGTTGCATCCAAGTCTCACTCAGTTGCCCAGGCCAGAATGCAGTGGTACAATCACAGCTCCCTGTGGCTTTGACCTCCTAGGCTTATGTGATCCTTCCACCTCCGCCTCCCGAGTAGCTGGCACCATAGGCATGTACCACCACACTCGGCTATTTTTTTGACTTTTTATAGAAACAAGATCTCACTATGTTGCCCAGGTTGGTCTTGAACTCCTGGCCTCAAGCGATCCTCCCACCTCAGTCTCCCAAAGTGCTGGAATCATAGGCATGAGCCACCTTACCTGGCTTCATTTCCAAATTTTCATTTCCAAAACAATGTGAAAAAAAATGAAGAGAGATCATTTCTGCTGAATAACTCTTCTCCGGAGAGAGTGATCAACTGGGACAAACGCTGCTGTTAGGTCAATGGTGGGAGGACTGAGAGCTGACCATTGTTCTCAGCTGTGTGGAAGTCACTGGTGAACTTGTCAGGGTGGTTTTGGGGGGTTGGCGGGACAAACGTCTGATCAGAGTAAATTCAAGAATCCATTGGGAGGGAGAAACTGCCATCCTGTCCTTAAGTACCTCCCTGAGTGCACACAGTTCTGTTGTGTTTTCAGGATGACTTAAGGACTGGATGCATTTTATTTTAATTCCTTTAAAATCTGTAACCAACTTTTGGCATAGGTAACTGTTTGGTAACTAGATATTTGATAAATGGGGACATGTTACACTCTCCCTGAACTGGGTAACAGAACACTGCAGATTATGCAATCCCTTATTTTAATACTAACAAAGCTATCATTTAGTGAATGCCTGTGCACTGGTGGCTTCTCCAGAGAAGAGTTA
>CAUYQG010291998.1:0-14522 GCA_963574415.1 Tarsius wallacei
TGTAGTTCCAGCTACTTGGAAGGCTGAGGCAGAAGGATCGCCGGAGCCCAGCAGGTCGAGGCTGCGGTGGCCGGGAGCAGCCACTGCACTCCAGTCTGGGCGACTGAGTGAGACTCCAACTCAAAAAAAAAAAAAAAAAAAAGACTCTCGGTGACTACCAGGCAGGACTACCCTCTGCCACCTTCCAGATACCTTCCCTGCATCAGAAGGAGTCAGTCCAGAAGACGATAAAGACTGAGAAAGGCTGGCCCAAATCCTGTGAGGCACTAAAGCTCTGCCTCCACCACCCAGCCCTCAGGCAAGCAAGAGGGAGGTGAGGGTACAAGGCCACTGGGCCATCAGGAGCAGCAGGAGGCTTTGCCTCTCCAGGTGGGCCACGCCTCAGTCTTCTTGGGTCTGCCACCTACCCCTCAGATGCAGTCACTACCCCACAGATGCAGTCACGGCATGAGGTCCAGCAGAGCTCGCTTTGCCCACAGGGAGTCCCACAGTGGCCATACAAGCTATCTCACACACCTGCTGCACAAACCGCCTCCCCAAGACTTGAAAGGGTTCAAGGCCTGCCTCATCCTATCTTCCTGAAGCCTGGTGTGTGTGGGGCAGAGGAGGGGAGGGGAAGGAAGGCAGTGTCGAGGTGGTTAGGAAGCAGGAGGAGTGCCCTGTAGCCCTGGCACAGCATACGACTGCTTACTCCTGAGAGGCCATGGGAGACCCAGGTACCTCAAACCCCACCATGACCACATCACCCCTGGGGCTGGTCAGTCAGTAAGGAGAGGCCTGACTTGGGGGATCTGCAGGCCCAGGTTGCAATTCTGGCTGTTACTCAGCAACTGTGGAACTCTGGGCAAGTCTCCACTTTCCCGAGCCTCAGTTTCCTCATATATAAAATGAGGTAACACACTGTCCCCTGCAGATTACAGATACAACTGGTTAACCAGATGCAGAAAAAGCATTTAACAAAGCAACTGGAACCCAAAAGACTCAAATCTCTAAGTACCATTCATTTGAGAAACACTCAGAGCCTACCAGGGCCATCAGATCTTAGATTGTCCCCAACCTGTGATGCCAACCCCTACCCCAAGCATTCTAAACTCTCCCCAGAGCCAGCAAAGCCTTGGGGGAGATAAAGGTTCTGGCCACCAAAATATACTGTAAAACAACAACAACAACAAACTCAATCTACTCTGGAAGCCAAATCATCAAGGAGCCTCCCAGAGAAATGCCATTAATGTAAAGGAAGTCTAGCTCTGCTCTGGGTAGGACCCTCAGAGTAATTCAGGCTCTAGGATGCTTTCTCATTTAGGGGTCTTGGACTCAGAGAGTGACTGCTAAGGGATTCTGCTGGGATTCTGAAGCCGATGAGCCTCTAAACCGAAGCCCACAGATGGAATGTTTACGCCCCTCCCTCCTCAGCTTCAGGAGCTGGCATGGGCCTCCTGCCTTCTCAGTCCGTTGCTGCAGCGGACTTCTCACCTCCTTTTTCTACTCTGTCCTGACCCCACTGGTTCTCTTCCAGGTCACCAACAGCCCTCATGTGGCCAAAGCCAACCAGTTCCTGGCCTCACCTCCCTCTTTCCCCAAGTTAGGGGAGGCCACATACCTGGTCTTCCCCCTCTTCACAGGCTGCAGCCCCCTCACCTCCTCTCCTCCAGGTGTGGAAGTTTCTAGGGCTCTGGTTCTGGAGGCATGCTTCCTCAGACAACACTTCCTCTGGTGATCTCATCCACTCCCGTAGCTCTAAATACCTCCAGCGCGCTCACGACTCTATCTCCAGCCCTCCCTTCTTGGAGCTCCAGCTCCGCATCTCTCAATGCAGGCCTGACATCTCCTCAGGGATGCCTCACAGAACTTCCAGTCTAACGTGTCCAGAGTGGAGCCTGTCTCAGGGCCAAGGCCAGGAGCCCTCCCTCCAGTCGCCTTCGGAATCCAACCCAGCACAACCCTGCGCCACCCACTCTGATCTATCACACCTGTCTACTCCTCTCCACTTTCCTGGCAACCCACAGTCCAGGCAGCCCTCTGGCCACTGCGCTTCCCCTACCACTAACAAGTGGAGACAGAGGGATCCTTCAGAAATGTAAATCAGATTATTTAACTCCTGGGCTTAAATCCCTTCAATTACTTCCCACAGCGCTCCAAATAAATCCAAACTCCTCCCTGGGTGGAAGAAACTGGCAGGAATGGCCTCCTGCCCTCTGACCTCATCCAGTGGCAACCCTCCCCACGCAAGCCTTTGCTTCCCGCCTCTGGGATTTTGCACTTGCTGCTCCCTAGGCCAGGAGCTCTTGCTTCAGCCCACTCTCCGAGAAGGGAATGGGTGGGCTCTGGGCTCTTCTGGAACTCAATCCTTCCCTGATGGTTTGTCTACAACAGGCTCTGCCCTGCCCCCATTACTCTCCAGTGAAATACTTGGCTTGTTTTCCGCATAGCATCTTGCGCATTCAACTAGCAAATATTTATTAAGTGCAAACTCCGTGCCAGGCACTATTTTAGGCACTGGAAATACAGGTGCTGAACAAAGCAGATGAAAATCCCCAATCTGGAATTACACAATCTTCACCCAATCTGGAATCACCTTATTTGTTTCTCCACTTATTCTTATCTCTCTCCCTCGACACAAGGTAAGCTCTGTGTGTTGTGTTTCTGTGTCCTGAGAGAGGGTCTGGCACGGTGTAAGAGCTCACTAAGTCCTTGTGAAGTGAATATACAAAAACAAAGACCAGGACAGCCCAAGAACCAAAATCTGAGAGACACAAGAAATCAAGAGTTGAGCCTTCAATGCCTCCCATGCCGCCGCCTCTCCCACCCCCGGGTGCCTCAGGTGAGAAGAAGGCCTCTGTGATACCCTAGTCTGGTGGTCCCAGTTCTTCTGGGGGACAGAGAGATGCACAGTGGGCAGTTTTATGTAACTGCTAGATGGCTGCAGGCATGAGCAGTCAGGGAAGCCTTCTGGAAGAGGTAAGATCTGAACAAGGTCAACTGCCCCCTTCCCCAAATCTAGGGAGGATCAAAACAAATTTGTTTTAGGACTCTGATGTTCTTTACTCTAGCAGGAAAAAAAAAAAACACTTTACTTTTTATTAGTGTCTGGATCAATAAAAGTTTTAGGAGTTAAGCTTCTCTCCCGCAATACTAACAGCGAGAAAGACAGACATGGATTATTAAATCTGTCTTGGGGAGGCAGGGGCTGGGAGAGCCAGCAGGGAGGCACAGGAGTGCCAGCAGCTCCGCCCTCATCCCCACCAGCGCTGGGAGAGCTGGGCTAAGGGGGCTGAGGGTGCACCTGTCAGGGCCCTCAATAGCTCTGCAGCCTGGGACCAAGGCCCAAGGTACCACTCTCTCCTTACAGATCACCTTCCCCAGGTTACCTGGGCCTAGGTCAGCAGCCAGGCCACTGGACACCCACCTTCCAGACATCCAGACATCCCACAGCCTTGACTGCTTTGGTTTCCTCTTTGCTGTGCCCTAAAGCAACCACCCCTAGATGTGAAGTTTCTGAAGGACAGGGCTGGGTTCTCTGGAGGAGGGAGAAGCCACTCTAGTACCCCCAGTCCCTACCTTCACTCTTCCTCCCATGCCCTTGAGGAGGTCCCCCAGGTCCAGAACTGCGGCCATGCTTGCAAAGGAGTCTGAGTGAGCTGGCTGTGGACCTTCACAGCACACCAACGAGCCCTGCCCAACTGCAGATTGGGTCCCAGGGAAAGGCCTTCTTGGAGAAACAGCCCAGACCTAGACCCCACACCTGGCTGGAGACCCACCCACATAGAAGGAAGTGTCCCATGCCCCCATCCTCCCTTCCATAGAGCCTCGAACAGACCTTTGAGGTGGGAGCACAGGCCTCTCTGCTGATCTGGGTCTGGGCACCTGTGGCTCAGGAGCCAGATCTGGCTTCTGAGGATGGCCAGGTCTCCACTGAGCAGCCCCTCCAGCCCGGCCCAGGATCTTGCCGAAGTTGTCACCAAGGAGTCTGAGGCCACAGAGGCCCATTCCTGAGGGTGGGGCGCACCCAGGTGCCTCTCTTGGCCAGCTTGGAGGGCCTCTCAGCTAGAGCCAGCATCTAAGAGGTGAGCCCAGGAGGGCTTCCCCTTCCACAAAGCACACGCTGGATCTGTCTTCCAAGTCGAAATTTCAAAAAAGACTTAAAAAAGATACAGTGGTAACATCTAGACATTTCCGGGTCTTTCAGGAAACAAGTGGAAAATTACAGTCTTCCATACAGGTAACCACATGGCACAACCTCCCGGCGCATCGTGAGAGCAAACAGCAGCTTCCAGTCACAGAAAGCCTCCCTCCCAGGGCCTCGGAACAGGGTGTAGGACCTAGCACAGAGCTTGGGGTCAGGAAGAGAGAGGGAGGTGCCTTCCAGGCTCCTCCCCTAAAACGCTGGCTCCGCCCAAGGTCGTATCCGCCCCAAGTCCCACCTCTGGGCCTTTGCACTTGACATTCTGTTTGTTCTGCCCCACTCCAGGCAAGGCGAGTTCCTCCTCATTCTGGTCTCGGATCAAAAGTCCGTTCTCGGAGAGGCCTTCCCTGACCACTCTAGCTGTGGAGGCAACTCCCAAGTTTTCTTTATAGCACCGCCCTGAAGCCATCTTGCTTGTTTCCGTCTTTCACCCTCCAAGAGAAGGTCAGGTCCAGGAGAACAGGGACCTGTTCACCAGGGTAGGGCCAGCACACCTCGAACCTGGGCCTGGTACAACGGGGGCCCCGCCAGATGGGCTGAATGAATGAGTGCATTTTCCAGCTGGTCGGCAGACAGGCCCTCCACGGTAGGTGGCAGCAGGGGTAGCCGAAAGGCTGGGGGGCGCCTGCGGATCCTCTGCCGCTCGGCTCCCAGGCAAGCCGCGTTCCCATCCGGCGGCGCCGCGCCCTGCGCTCTCCAGGCCGGAAGAGCCGCCCCGCCCCCGCCTCCCGGCCCGCCCACCCGGCGGCAGCCGCCCCACCCTTCACTGGCTCCGCGGCGGGTGACATTCCGGGGCCAGCTGCCCTCAGCTGCAGCCACTTCCCTCTCGCGCCCCGCCACGAGGACTGGGGCCTCCGCCTCGCAGCCCCCTTCTCACCTCGGCGCGAGCCCAGGTCCTCTCCGCGCGATCAAGTTCAAGTTCGGCTCGCCGCCTGCGATGGCTCCACCCTGGGTCCGTCCGGCTCAGACCCACGCTGCCCAGAGACCCACTTGCTCCACCCAAAGTCTCCCTTCCTTGCGTTTCCATTCAAACATTTTAAAAAGCGGACACAAGCAGGTCCTGGGGAGGCTAGGGGTTTGCCGACCAGGGACATTTGGGCAGAAGGGCCCGGGGAAGCGCGGCTCCCCACTCCCCACCCGAAAGTGGGGCCACACAGCGTTCCCCTAGCTGGGAAGGGCACTGGGTTCCCAGGCAGCAGTCCTGGGTTCAAGTTTCTGCTCCAGGGTGGTTTTCTGTAGGAAGCCTGTAGTTAGAAGGGGAAGGTTAAGTTCGGGGAGGGCGGAGACAAGCTGGTGAGTGGGTGAGCTGCCCAGGTTCATGAATGTGCCCAGAAGCTTGAGGGCAGACAGACCCTGGGCCCAAGTGCCACCCCTGGGTCACACTCCCACAAAAAATCCTCACTGAAACAAAAATCCTTCAGCAAGGGCACAGCCAGCCAGACAGCCATTTTTCACTGGGGTCTCCCCCTTTCCCTTCCCACTAGAGAAGCCACAGCCATGGTTCCACTCACCAAGCCTCCACCGCTGCAGGGTAGCACATCTCCTTCCCTTACAGCCACCACCCGGGGGCTAATCCAACTGAGGCTTCACTGGATGCTGCTACAAGTTCCTGATGCAGTGGGCTCATGGACTCCAAGCCCACGACATAAATACGGATGAACATTAGCCCATGGGAGGAGAGCCACTGCCTGGGGCCCTACCTGGGTCCTGCCCAGCTCCTCTCCTCCTCTACCCTGAGGCATCATGGCCAGGCTCAGGGCATGGCATTGCAGCACACTCCAGGGCCTCAACAAACAACTACCGAGCTCCTACTAGGTGGGGGCGGGGGGGGGGGGGGGGGCAGGACACTTGCAGGGGCAACTGCAGAACTGGTGAAGGGGTCCTACTGTAAGCCCAGCAGCAACCTCCAACCTGGAAGGTCCTTGACTCACTCTCCTTTGTGGGGCCCTAGGCTCCTGGCTCAGCTCTGCTCTGCCACAGGTGATCCAACACCACCCTGTCTACCCGCATCTGTATCTGTCCACAGATCCACAGCCCAGTGGGCTCCCAGGCTCCCCCTACCACCTGCAAGTCTCCTAGCCAGATGTGCACTCACAGTGGCCCCACCCCCTTCCTTCTGAGGAGAGATTTCTCCTCCAAGCTTTCATCTCCATTTATCCAATGTCTTAATAACATTTCCTAGCGGGGAAGAGGTGAGGCTATATTCTTAGAAAAGTCCAGAGCAGTCAAGACAACAGGGAAGGGGGAAACACATCTTCCGCATACCACACCTCCAAGCATCTCCTGCAGGGTGCAGGCTCCAAGCCAGGTCTTCTCCCACTGATTCAGATCATGGCAACAAATAGGCAAGGCAGATACTATACCCACTTTACAGATGAAATCAAGTCTAGAGTAGCTAAGTGACTTGGACAGGTTGACCCAACTATACCTGAAAGTAGTGTGCCTCACCCCAGACAACCGTTTTTGCACCTATTACTTGCCCCCTCTTGTTTCCCTCAATTCTAATACTTCTTCCTCCTGGAAGTCTTCCTAGATTTCTCCCAGGCAGGAAACCATCCCCTGCTCATAGTTCTGTTATCTTGTTATAAAAAACAGATTCCTATGACAGACAGGGCCTCTTGCTCTGCATGACAGCTGTCATAGGAAGGAGTCACAAGCTAACAAGGAATGAGCCTGCGTCTGGGGATCAGAAGATGTTCATCCCAGGTTGGACTGCCACACTCACCAGCTGTCTGACCTTGAGTAAATCACTTCCTCCGTACCCTCCCAGGCCCAACTCCGAGGTCTAAACAACCCCTTCAGGCTCCTTTCAGAGTTATCTTTAGTAATACATAAAAGTACGCAGTGACCATTCTCAGAGAAGTTCAGAAGCTGCTCTGATCCTGTCACTCCTGGTTCCAGCATCCCTGTGGCCATAGAGCAAGCAGAGACTTGCCTGCCCTGATCATTAGGATCTCCCTGCTGGCATACCCTTGCCTTTATGCCAGGCCTCGCCAGCCACGAGGCCCTCCTTTTCTGCTCTTCCACATGCATGGCCTGCACTCCCTCACAGCCCACCCTTGCTTCCGCTGGGCTCCCTCCCACCTGCCCCCTTTCTGATTCTCATTCACCTTCCAAGGCCCCGCTCAACTGTCCCCAATAAGGGAAGCCCTCCCAGTGTCCGCAGACACAGGAAAACACACAGTCCCTCCCTGAGTTCCCAGCCTGACTCCCCTCTCCTGCCTGCCCTGCCGGGCCCTCCTTGGGGTCTGTTCATCTCTGGCTCCTCAGGGCCTGAGGACTCAGTACATGTGTGACAGGCATACGCACACTGCAGGTCAGGGCTCCGGGCCCTGATGTCTCATCTTCTTTTGGATCTGCAGATGTCCTCACCAACTGGGCTAGGCTCTGCGGGGACTCTGGAACCCTCCTCCCTCAAAAAGCTCCCCATTCCTGGAGTGGTGAGAGTCCTCCCTGAGACTGTCATCCTTCCAGGCATCCCCTGGGAGAAAGACGTCCTCAAGTCCTCGGAGAGGAGCCCTTTCTTGTGAGCATGACTCTTCTGTGTGTGCTTAGCTGAAAGTAAGAACACAAACTTGGTACCAGACTGAGGGCCAACTCAGGCGGCAGTTTCAGTGTACCAGCTGTTAATTTATATAGGCACATTCTTGTCTGTGTGGCTTGATCATCACCAACAAACAAATGTGTCCTGGCACCTGCTATGTGCCAGGCCCAGTGCTAGGCATTTTACACACACTGTCTCCTTTAATTCTCCCAAGAGCTATAAGCAGTGGGTCTCCACGCTACATTTCACTAAAAGTGAAGCGGAAGCACAGAAAGGTTGGGAAAGCTGCCCAAGGTCACACAGCTAGTTACCAGTGGGAGCTGGGATTCCGACCCTTCAGAGCTCTGGCCCCAGCCTGTCCTGCCTGGCCTGAGCTGCCAGTGCTCACCATGCCAGAGCCTCTGCTCTCTGTTCTGCCCCTCGAGCTCCCTCTCACCTTGCCCTGAGCTGTGTGCGTGGTTAATGCACACCGTCAGTCCACAGCCTCCTCCCTCCTGCCCATCTGGCCACCTCAGCCCCACTACCAGCCTGGTGGCATCACCCCATCTGCCAGGCTCCCAACCAGTGACTTGTGGTGATGACTTCAGCTGGCACAGAATCCTGGAACCTTTCCCCCACAGTGATGTTGACACATGTTCACTCCAAAAATGTAATGTTTCCTTCAAAACATTTAGTGGGAGTAAATTCCCACCCATGTGACACCTCCTCTGAAAAATATAGAGTAAATTTACTTGAGCGAGCAGTGAGACATGGTCAGCATTTTTCTTTCTTGGCTGTCACAATGCCAATGCTGGGCAACACCCAGCGCAGTGTGCCAGGGCCTGGATGTGACCAGAAGGTAAGGGAAAGGGCTCGGTTACAGTTGATGAGCCTGTGACTGCTGGCCTCGCTGCAAGATATGCTGGGGGCAGCCTTTACGCAGTCCCCTTTGTCCCTAAGCCCTGGCCCCCAGAGACTTCAGTGCCCCTCACTGGGCTCCCACCAGAGTCTAGGCTCTGTGTTACTGCCTAGGTCACCTGCTGCCCAGCCCCCCAGCCCTGCCCCCACTCAACCAGAACCAAACTACATCTACACCAGGCCTGATGCCTGATTTCACAAGCATGCTTCCTGAAAGGTCAGGGAATTCAAATCTCCCCCTACAGTCCCCGTACTCACCCCCAACCCTGGGACCAGCAACAACATCATGAGGTGGAATGAGATAGAGGGATCCTGCTCCATCCCCAGGTTAACCCCAAAGAAGAAATCTAACGTCAGGCACCGGAACCTGGGTGCCCGGAGGTCAGTGGTTGTGGGAATTCCTAACCTGCCCCAGCCCCACCACCGGGCTGTCAGATAACTGTGAGGCAGCGCAGTCCACTTTTGGGGAACACTCAGCCCTCTGCTGTAAGATATAGGAGAGGAGGGGAGGCCCAGAGGCCATCACTCTGCCCCCACTTATCCATGTCATCAGACAGCAATTCTGCCACAAGACGACATGGTCAACCACTGTGCCCCTCCCTTTAGACAGTCCCTGCTTCAGGGGGCGGAGGGGCAGCCTGACTTGATCTCCTTTCACTGCCCCCACGTCTGTTCCACACAGACATCTGGCACAGCGCTGCCATGTCCGATATTCACTAACCTCCTCACCATGACATGGGTCATTTTACAGATGGGGAAACAGACCCACTGAAGCTAAACAACCAATCTGAGGCCACCAGCTGTGAAAGGAGTGCTACCAGGAACCACACAGGTGAACAGGACATCGGGTCTGCCCTCAGAAAGCTGGCAGTTTGGTGGACAGGGGAAGGTACACAAGCATTAGGACCACAAAAATACATGTCACAGGCTATGGGCCCAGAGGAAGCTTTGAAAAGCATCCAGTGCAGGGCCCAGTAGAGGCCTAGAAAGACTATGGAACACTTCTGGTGTGGGAGTGGGGAACTAGGAAGGTGTAGAGGGAAGGACATCCCAGCACATTCTTCTCCTGAGATCTGTGTTCCCCACCACTTCTGTGCCCATCACATGGTACACTTCTCACTTTCCGGGGGTTAACTCAGGGCAGGCCCAATACAACCCATTTACCTCAAGACAACCTAGCCCTGGGAGGCGTGCCATGTTATGCCTCATTATAGATGTGGAATCAGAAGTGCAGAGCAGTCAAGTTCTCTGATCCAAGTCACACAACTACAGTCGCACTCCAAGGCTTGCCTCTCTAACACGCACTTAATTTCTTCTAAGCCTCAGTTTCCTCATCTTCAGAAACTCTGCTGCAGACACACCTCCCCTATAGACACGTGCTGGGACATTAAACGCCTAATCCCTGAAGCCTGGGTGCCAGGAGGTGGTGACCACGTGGTTCCAGCACCTACACTGGCCCAGAGACCCTCTCCTGCAGTCTGGTGGGTGACCAAGCAGAGGGTGGCAGGTTTCACTCCCCAGCTCCTCTCTTCTTCAGCCAAGCTTGCCAAGGAAGGCCACCAATCTGTAGTTATAATTGGTGAGCCTGGCAGCACAGAGCTCAGCAACAGACCATTGGGTGATGGTGTTGCAGGGGAAACAGCTGAGCACAGCAAATACAGTCGTTGACCCAATTCAGTTCCGTTCTGTCTTCACGAAAATAATTGAGTTTAAATGAATAGGTTTCCCATGTCCCCTCCAGCCTCAGGAAGGGTGGAAGGAGAGGGGGGAGATAGGAACAGTTCCCCGGGCTTATGTTGGTTATTTTTGAGTCATTAGGCCTGTGAAAGGTTTCTTTCTTTCCTTGGCAGCCAGTGGGGGTCGAGCATGGCTGACAGGCTGTGAGGTGGAGTAAGAACCACATAGGGTAGATGACAAGGATGGAGGCTGATGTCCTGGGCTCATCAACAGTTTTGTGGAGTAGCCAAGACGGTCCCCTTTAGCTCCAGGTTCTTCATCTGTAGAATGGGAGCACTACAACCCCTCACACACCCACACTCTCCCAGGGTTGCTGGGAGGAAACTTCCAGGAAGAAAGGAGTCTGGGGTAAATCGAAGAGACCAATTCTTTGCCCGACAAGAATGTGGTCCCACTGTTGCCACATCTGTCTTTTTCTTTCTTTCTTTTTTTTTAAGAGAAGTCAGATATCTAAATTTTCAGTTGAATGTCTAAGGTAAGTGCTTTAGGGATGTATAAGTGTTGGTAACTGATTTTGAACAAACAAACCAATAAAACCTTCCCGCCCCATCAGACCAAATGAAACCTGTAGGCAACACCTGGCCACCAGCCACAGGTATACTACCTTCAATTTAATGATGTGTGCCAAGTGTGTGAAGCAGTTTATGACATGCTAGGGTCCTCCCAAATGTTTACCGCCTGACAATCTCCTGTGGCCAAGAGGCCAGGCGCAGCCCTACTTGAGTAGCAGAGGTGAGGGACATCTTCCCTGCAAGGCTGGACTCCTTCCAGGGGAGAACATGGATGGGCTGCTGCCCTGCCCCATATTGTAGGAAGGTGGGTGGGTATGCAGGGCCTGGTTTTTGCCCTAGATATTCGGGGACCCTGGCTCACCTCCTGCCCAGCCCCTAACTCCCTCCTACACTTTCCACTTCCTCTTCAGCAAAATGAGGGTTTCTGAGATGACCAAATAAGAAAGAGAAAGCTTAGCAATAAAAGGTGAGGACATGTGTCAAGTGTCCCAGAGAGCTAAAGCCCAAAGTGGAAAGGGCCTGTGAGCTAGCATTTCCTTCTTGGCTCTTGACCATGTGAGCCCAGGGAAGTTACCTACCTCTCTATACCTAGGTCTCATCCTCTGGACACAGGAGATAAAAGTCTTTGGGACACAGAGCTGTTGTGAAGATTAAATGAGATGATCACTGTTAAGTACCTGGTAGGATGCCTGGCACATAGCAAGGGACTAAAAAATGCCAAGCATTATGATTATTGCTGTTGTTATCTTTAATAAAAAGCATGCCAGAGAATTCTGACCAGAAGATTACAATAATGTAACACAACCAGGCAAACTTGTAGGTAACAGATGAAGCCACCGACAACTAGCACAGTTATTACATATGCAAATGATGCTGCTTAAAAGCTGGAGAAGGGTGTTCTTTGAAGTGTGTTTAAATAACCCCTTTCCCCTGGCTGTCCACCACCCCAAATCTTGTTTACACTACTAATATCATTAGCAAACATGTTCTTCATAAAGCAAGATAGAGTTCCACACAGCACCTCTTCAAACTAAGGAGGTTTTACACCATCTGAGTCCCTGTCTAGCCCACCCCACCCAGAGTTGTCTTAGGCTCAGCTGGGGGCTCCCAGGCCAGTTGCAGCCCCCTCCCCCACGGCTCCTCTCAGGTGTGGGCACTAACTGGCCCCCTCTGCCACAAGGAGCAGGGCTGGCATGGAGCAGGTCCTAGGTTTGAGAAGAGGGTCTCAGCCACATTCGTCTGACCCGTGAGTTCCCTATGCGCTGCAGGCTTATCCTAATACCCACATTACATCTGGGAAAACCCAGTCTTAGAGACATCTCAGGAACTGGCCTCAAACTCAGATCAGTCTTCTACCTCTGGAGTCTGCCTTCTGGCTGTGCCCTGAAACTGGACTTAGCACAGACCTCTCTACCTAAGGAGCACACAGAGGAAGTTAATCCAAAACTGTTCACAGAGCCTTTGACCTAGGAGGCAGCATCGGAGACTTCAAGAGGCCCATGATTGGCCCAAGGTCCCACAGGCCCACAGGAGAAGAGCAGGGCCCTAGATCCCAGGGCTGCACATCCCAGGGTTGCTGCTTTCACATCCAGACTTTTAAAAACAATTCACCAACCTTCCTTCCACCTTGGTAGTGGCATTCATACTTTAAGCACCCCGCAATCCTTGGGCCCAACATATAAACTCAAGTTGTTGACAACAGGCGCTCAAGAAATGTTTGCTGAACTGAACTGTTTCCTTACCAAAAAAGACAATGCTGAACAGTTAGAACAGTGAAGGCATGCACAGGACGCTGGGTGGTGGCTCAGGGACAAGGAAGAAAGCAGATGGCTCTATGTGGGAGAAGGAGGTGGGAGAACCTAGCCACCCCCAGCTTGAGAAGGCTCCTTTCAAAGCATTTCCCTGCTGGATGCCTGCCCGAGAGGCAGGCAAGCAGCTGATTCCCAGCTTTGCAGGAAGAGGAAATACACAAGTGTTAACAGATATGTTAGCTCCTCACCTGCCCCCCTGCGCCTGAGCCCCCATCATTCCCTTTCTCACTGTTTCCTTGGGCTCAGAAATTGAGGCTCAGAGAGCTGAATCATAAAGTGGTAAGGACAAGGACCCAGACATCTTTAATCCTCCAACCAGGCTCACCTCCCACGGTCCTCCTTACTCTCCCCATTCCTGGCAATTATGGTAAAGAAAGTCACCTTCACCTTTGCCCCACCCCACTGCCACTGCAAAGGCACACCAGGCTCCTCTATGTGTAGGCACTCTGCTAAGCCTCCCCTTTTTAAAAACATTGATACTCAGCCAGGCTCGGTGGCTCAGCCTGTAATCCCATGCCTTGGGAGGCTGAGATGAGTGGATTGCCTGAGCCCATGGGTTCGAGACCCGCCTGGGCAACTTGGTGAGAGTTCATCTCTACAATAAATAAAAAAAATTAGCCGGGCGTGGTAGCGCATGCCTGTAGTTCCAGCTACTTGGGAGGCTGAGGCGGAAGGATTGCCGGAGCCCAGCAGATCAAGGCTGCGGTGGCCGGGAGCAGCCACTGCACTCCAGTCTGGGCGACAGAGTGAGACTCCAACTCAAAAAAATAAAAAAATAAAAAATAAAAAAACATTGATACTCAGATATCCTCAGAAGTAGACACACTTATTGTCCCCATTTGACAGAGAGGGAAACTAAAGTGCAAGACAGGTTGAGTCACCTGTTCAAGGCCACAGAGCCAGAAAGTGCTGGGGCTGGGGTTCACCAGGAGCCTGGACGGTTATATTAGTGTATCTGCTCCTAGGTGGAGCCCGAGGGATCCCCAGATGGAGAGTGGGCGGGGTAATGAGTGTTCTGACCAAGAGTGGGACACAATGCACCTTCCCTCACAGCACTGCATCTTGCCAGTGGTCACTTATCCTGTACCCCTACCCCCGCAGAGCTGCACATAAACCTGGACAGGAGATATACCATCGGGGACTGAAGCTCTGTCGCTTTTCAGAACTGCCCAAGTCCAGCAAAATATTTTTCAGAGACCAACCTAAACCCCCGCTGCCACCAGCTCCCACCACTGCCATCCCCATAGGCATCCAGGAGCTCCTGGCAGCTGGCTGGGCCCAGTTCCTGAAGTGCAGTCTGGGAGAGGAGAAGGCGGGGAGAAACCCTTCCCCTGAGGACTAAGGGGAATGCAGGGCTGGCTCTCAGTTGCCTGCCTCTTCCTCCTTCCAGACACCTCTGTAGAGAAACCTGACTGTTTCTCCTTTTATATTCTCACAAAGCAGAAGACTTCAGACACCAGATTGGGGCGAGGCTCCCCACACACCAGGCAAGCGGTTCTGCATGGAACACCAGTGACGTGTTCTCTAATTCAGTTCAGTTCTGACATTCTCCCTGGAGAGAGTCTCAGATCCACAGGTTGAGGGCTCAGTCCCCAAGACTACACACCAGCCCACTTCAGATGCCAATTGCAAACCCCAGGTTTCTTTACCTGTGCTGGCTATAAACTGGGGTACCCATGACCCCTCACTGGATGGGATTAATTTGCTAGAGTGGCTCACAGAACTCAGGAAAAAACTTCCTTATGTTTACTGGTTTGTTTGTTTTTGTGAGTTGAAATCTGTCACCCAGGCTGGAGTGCAGTGGCATGCTCACAGCCACCACAGCCTTGACCTGCTGG
>CAUYQG010292001.1:0-12759 GCA_963574415.1 Tarsius wallacei
CTCTAAATTACTTTCTAGCCATTGTTTTGTTAAGCACTGGTTAGTTAACCATGTGCTCTTTGAGCTATGGCTGCCATGTTTTCTTAACTTTGGTCCCTTCCCCTACCTTGGGGAGTTGAATCTCCTCTCTCTCTCTAATTTACTTTATAAATAAACTGTATTTTCCCATCTAAAAACAAAAACAAAAACAAATATTTTTGTACCTCTTGCATACAACCTTTCTAGACAGAGGGTATGGATGAAAACATGGGATGATTTAAAAAAAAAAACAACAGTTTTGGCTGCTAAATGGGACACATGGATAATAACAAAAACAAAACAAAACCAAAAAACTAGTACCTGGGGAGGCATGGGGGAGGGGAAGACCATCAATGAACTTTGTTCTTCAGATCTGCTCATAAAAGCTTTCTCCTCCTCCTAAAAAGCAAAGAACAAAACCAATTAACTCCCCATGCTGCCTTTCTAGGTGCCTGTGAACACTGTTGATTTAGACTGAGTGCCGAACCCACACTTAGCTTCCTGATGGTGCTGACCAGAGATGCAGAGGATGGCCTTGGCTCCACACAGAACATCTCCAGACACTGTCCAGCTGTCCATGCTCCAGTCAAGTGTGGACTAACAAACGATGTCATGGACAAATGAAGTGGCTTGGAACTCACTGCTCCCAGCAGTTCCTCTGCAACTAAGAACTAAATTCAATTGTCTAGATTGGACTAAGAACCACAGGGCAGAGGTCCCACAATGGAAAGCCAACTTGGGAGCCCTGTTAACCCAACTGCCTGATTCATGTGTGCCTCGCTGGGGTACCCTAACATTGTATATTCTTTGTTCCCACGGGGACCATGTGTACCCTATCATAACACTGTCTCAGCCCAGAAGGCACTCAGGTCACTTTCAACTTTCTGGCCAGAATTTTGTTATGCCTAAATTGATGCCTCCAGCCTGGTATAAAAGATTCATACAGAAACTTAGGAAGGGTTGTGAGATGTCTTTTCCTGGCATAGTAACTGGTAAGACTACATTCAGTCCTCTGGGCCTGATCCTCCTGTTTAGAGTGGCCTTCTTCATGGCCCTAGTCTGTGGTTGCCTCAGACTAATTACCCAGTTATTGTCACAGCCCCTCAAAGTCTGACCTATTAGGGTCCATTACGAGGTAGCCAGAGTTTCATGCTGGATCCTGAAAAATCAAGAGGCAGAGCTAAGAAGTTCAGCACCTGGTTTAAAACCTATGTGTGAGGCCAGGCACAATGGCTCACACCTACAATCCCAGCACTTTGGGAGGCCAAGGTGAGAGGATTGCCCGAGCCTATGGGTTTGAGACCAGCCTGGCCAACTTGGTGAGACCTCAATAAATCAAGAAAATTTAGCTGGGCATGATAGTGCATGCCTATAGTTCCAGCTACTTGGAAGGTTGAGGCATAAGGATTGTATGAGTCCAGCAGGTCAAGGCTGTAGTGGCCATGAGCGTGCCACTGCACTCCAGTCTGGGCAACACAGTGAGACTCCGACTCAAAAAAACCCCACAAAAAACCTGTGTGTGAATTTTCAGATGCAACCATAGGCAATTACAAAGGCTTCACCTGACAGGCTTCAGGGGAGACTGCCCTCACCACCACAGACCTGGTCCATGGCCAGTGCACTACAGTCTCTGATGGGAGTCGGGGAGAACCTTGATGACACCTTCCTCACTCTGACTTAGTACCCAGTACTTTTCCACTCCTGGTCCTTCCACCTAATCCCCCTCCCCCACCACAGTCCATAAAACTGCTGGAGGTCTATGTTCAGGGCTCCCTCTGCAGTGGACAGTGAAATAGTCCCCACATCTGCACTGACCCTTTACCCAGCGTGCCATTTCCAAGGGGGAAAATGGAACAAGGGAGTCGGTGCTCCCTTGTACTCTCCAGTTTCAGGCTCTTGCTGATATCATCGTTGTAAGTAAAGTTTCCACTGTTACTTTCATTTTGATTGGTTGCTTTAATTGATCCTAACACCTAGCAGCTCCACTTAGCTCTTGGCACAGATTGTACATCAAAGAAAGGAAAAAGTCAGAAAGAAAGGGAAGAAGAAAGCGAATGAGAGAGCAGAGGTTAGCTAGGAGGATAAGCACTCCTTCAAAAGGTTAGGGAACACTACATTGTTTCTTGAGTCAAGGAAGTAAAGAAGCAGAGCTGAGGGCACACCCCTGCATGCCAAGACTTTGCCAAAATACATCAAAATTCCAACTGGGAGAATTATTTATGGAGACCATTTGAGGGTTTGGTAATGATCAATTCTGCCAGATGATTGAGATCTCATTTCTAAAACTGGAATCCAGATAAGATATGTACTCAAGGTATCATCCTGGTCCTTGAAGAAACTGTTCTGGATTCTTCTTAGACTCATGCACTTAGCTGACACAGAGAAACTCTATGAGAAATAGTCCTAGGACGTATGTTTATTTATTACAGGGCTGTCCACCACACAACCCATATGAATAATCAAAATATTTTATATGCAATTATCATAAAATGTTTGTTTCTCCAAAGTAACTGGTCCCTTTTTTTTTTATTGAGTTGGAGTCTCACTCTGTCGCCCAGGCTGGAGTACAGTGGCATGCTCATGGCCACCCCGGTGTCAACCTGCAAGGCTCCTGCAATCTGTCCGTCTCAGCCTTCCAAGCAGCCAGAACTACAGGCGCATGCTATCATGCCCAGCAAATTTTTAAAAAATTTACTGTAGAGATGAGGTCTCGCCAAGTTGCCCGGGTTGGTCTTAAACCCACGGGCTCAGGCAATCCACTCACCTCAGCTTTGCAAAGTGCTGGAATTACAGGCTGAGCCACTGGGCTCAGCCTAAGCTTCTCCCTTTTGACAGAGGAAGCCTAGTAACTATTCCCTTTTCCTTTTCTGTTATGGCTTCTGCAAACATATAAGAAAAGCTTGCAGTTCAACTCTGTAGCAGTAAAGGGTACTTTTTCTTATTTATCTCTGTTCCAACTTTAAGACTTCTGTATGATTCTGTAATCTACCTCATGTTTCTTTTGACATATTCTTTCCCAAGTTTTTATCTTCTCTTATCTAAACATATCCAAACCTTTGTTACAGAGACTTCTGTAAGCCTCATCATATCCCAAGTAAAAAGCTGCTGGAGCAAACAACTCACCTGGGACTCGGTCATTTTCTGCTGCTCTTAGGACATCTACTTCCCTCTATCCTGACTCTGGAGAGAAGCCTCTGGTCAAAGGTTTGTAAACAGATAATGCATCCTCACTCAATCTTGTGGCCTCTTTCTTATTCATGCATTATCTTGTTTCTGAGAGCTGTGGCCTGTGGACACAATGGAAATTTTATTTTAGATAATGTAATTTGGGAACCAAAATCTTTATTTTTCTCTTGATGGTAACTCAGATCATTTAAAGCTTAAGACTAGATGTTTGGTAGACTCCAATCAGGGTGAGTAAGAAACAGAAGATGAGCTACTGGCACATCTCAACTGAGTCCAACTTGCATCTGGGCCAGGTCTGTACCACACACTGCACTTAACAACCCTGGCTCCCACCATAAATGCCAGATTGAAGCCAGTCACCATACTGGTTCAAGCAAACACTCCCAGGGGAGCACCACTACATCAAACTACTCAGCAGCACATCAAGAAATTCTGTAAATACAATGATAGCTTACACATACTGCAGCAATATTTCTTGGGGGCACTTACATTATTTGCATAGGTGCCACAGAGGTAAGTGCAACTCATTTCTAGGCAGGATGGTAAACAGAAAATGGCTTTTAGATCAAGATACTGAATGAGCCTGGGATTTTGGCTCCCAATCCCCAATCAGCCCTGAAACAAAATATACATATATAAAATTAACTTCTCACATCTATCTATCTACAAATATATATAAATAGAAAGATGTGAGAAGTTAATTTTTTTCTATGGATAAAGACAATTAGCAAACATAGGTGGTCACCCCAATTACCAGGTGAATTAAGGATGAACTGTGTGTGACAAGTGGTGCCACCAAGTCCTCTTGCTTGAGGACTCATTGTCATCTTTCTCAAGACTGTGTGTGCAAGTCGGTGTGTGTGCTTGACTGTAGAAAAGGGTGAGAGTTCCTTCTGTCTTTGCAATCTTTTCAGCAAATTGCCTGTGATACACATGACAGTCCGGTTTAATTTTCATTCAGTAATAAAACTTTGCTGGGCACGGTGGCTCACGCCTATAATCCCAGCACTTTGGGAGGCCAAGGTGAGAGGATTGCCTGAGCCCATGGGCTTGAGACCAGCCCAGGCAACTTGGCAAGACCTCATCTCTACAATAAAAATGAAAAAATAAGCCGGGCATGGTGGCGTGTGTCTGTGGTTCCAGCTACTTGGAAGGCTGAGGCAGAAGGATTGTCTGAGTCCAGTGGATCAAGGCTGCGGTAGCCATGAGCATGCCACTGCACTCCAGCATGGGCGAGAGTGAGACTCCAACCCAAAAATAATAATAATAAACCTTTTTCTTTTCTACTTCTGTGTAGAGATTTACTGGGTTGACAGATTTTATTTAACAGGTCAAATAACTAGATAACTAAGTATAACAACTATTTTTTAAACTTTTTAAAAGACCACAAACTATACAACAGATATAATCTCAGGCAGAATTATTGGAAAACACAGACCAAGATTTATTCATTTATTTTTATTTTTTATTTTATATATACATATATATATATATATATATACACACACACACACACACACCTTTTTTTTTTTGAGTTGGAGTCTTACTCCATTGTCCAGGCTGGAGTGCGGTGGCATGCTCACAGCCACCCCAGAGTCAACCTGCTGGGCTCTGGCGATCTTTCCACCTCAGCCTTCCAAGAAGCTGGCACTACAGGCACACACTATCACACCTGGCTAATTTTTTGATTTATGGTAGAGATGAGGTCTTGCCAAGTTGCCCAGGCTGTTCTCGAACCTGTGGGCTCAGGCAATCCCCTCATCTCAGCCTCCCAAAGTGCTGGGATTACAGGCTTGAGCCACCGCGCCCGGTCTTACTTTATATATTTTTTGAGACAGGTCATATGGTGGCCAAATCCCAGCTCACCACACCCTGGACCTCCTGAGCTAATGCAATCCTTCCACCTCAGCCTCCCAGGCAGCTGGGACTACAAGTGCACCACCACCCCTGGCTAATTTTTTGTAGAAATGAGGTCTCACTACATTGCCCAAGCTGGTCTTGAACTCCTGGGCTCAAGAGATTCTCCCACCTCTGCCCCCCAAAGTGCTGTGATTATAGGTGTGAGCCATTGTGCCTGGCCAGACCCAGATTTAAAATAAGCATAATGAACTCAAAAAGTACTACATCGAGAGGCACACAAATTCTTACACTGCCCAGGGACCAGGTCACTTACATTCAATCAGACAGGGAAGCAGAGCCAAAGACTTCAAGGGCACAGGGTCACAAAGGGCTGTTATTTCCTTCATAAGAATAAACCTGAAAGGAAAAGTCCAAAAAAAAGGTCCCTGTAAACTTGGAGTGTGGTCATGTGGCCCAGGCATGTTGCTGAGCAGCCAAGCTCCTGTGCTGAAACAGGTCACACCGAAGCACACGGCAGGGGGTCTCCACAGGCAAGGGACTATCAGGCTAGCTGGGACGGCCGGATGCGGTAGACCAGACCAGTGGGACTTTCCCAGAAAACAAATTAAACTGAGCAAGAAGATTTAGAGTAATAGCTTTTTCTTGTCTTTGTGTCTTCACCGTCCCAAATAACTGAGTACGTTGTGACTGAAGGCTCCACTCATCTGCCTCAAGTGCCAGGTTTTGTCTCAGGGCTGCCAACAAAAGAGCAGAGCTGGACACCACCCCTCTGAGCAGTCACCCACTCACCCTCACAGTTGGGCTGAGTGCTGGAAACAAACTACACAAGCTCCCATTACCACAGGAACCCATGCTCAGCACCCTAGGGTGCTCAGCAGCATCTGCAAAGAGCGGGAAGCAGGGAGGAAACACCTGAACACTGTAATGACTGACAGTGTAGGTCACACAGGTACTGGCTCCTGGGGTCTTTTTTTTTTTTTTTTTGAGGCGGAATCTCACTCTGTCATCCAGGCTGGAGTGCAGGCGCACGCTCACAGTGACTGCAGCCTCGACCTGCTGGGCTCAGGAGATCCTTGCACCTCAGCCTTCCAAGTAGCTGAAATTATAGGCACACACTATCACGCCCAGCTAATTTATTTATTTATTGTAGAGATGAGGTCTCGCCAAGTTGCCCAGGCTGGTCTCAAACCCCTGGGCTCCGGCAATCCTCTTGCCTCCACCTTCCGAAGTGTTGGGATGACAGGCATGAGCCACTGTGCCCGGCTCCTGGAGTCCTTAATTTCTCCCTGTCATTAACAGAACTAAGGTAAGACTCAGACCAGGGAGTGGAGACAGTTCCCAATGTCAACAGATAATGAGGATGTTGTAGGACAGTTAAAAACCATAGTCAGTCTGAAAAGACTAGCTGGATTTTGAATTCTGACCTCAAACAGTGGTAGAGGGCAGAGCAAGGACATCCATGGCGGGAAGAACTCCTAGAAAAAGTGGGAAGTGAGGAGAATGGCATGGGTTATGCCTGTTCATGGGAAGTAGGCATAAAGGTCAGATTCCCAGAGTAGAAGTGGCTTTCCTGTGTGCAGTGTGAAGGAAATGTGGCTAGATACAGATCTCTGCAGAAAAGCCCAGAGAGCAACAATCAAAGAAGCAGCTCCTTGAGACACCCGTGGAGCTCCTCCAGGCTCGTGGGCACAGGATGCCTGGGGAGGAGCCTTTCTGACTAACAGAAAGAACCCAGAATGAGTGCTGTCCAACTCCAGGTCCTTGAGATCAAGGCCTGCCAGCGTTGGAAGCTTGTTTAGTGTGGACCCTTTTTGAACTGATGCAGAGACCTCTAGAATGTGCCCATTGTCCTGACATCCAGCAGCAGTCACCTGGCTTCCCTCTTCAGGATCCTGACATGCTCACTCAGTCTGCTCTCATGTCCGCACCACACCCACTCACACACATACAATCACACACTCTCACATACATACACTCAGACACATACACACATCACACACATATACATGCAGACATACATACACTCATTTAGACACATTCACATACACACACACATATACACTCAGACACATACACATAGACACACAGACACAGACAACATACATATGCTCACATAACACATATACACACTCAGACATACATAAACACTCAAACATACACAATGACATTTATGCTCACACATACACTTATGTACACACATACACACTCTCAGACACTCAGACTCACAAGACATACACGCACACACAGTCTCAAGTATTGGCCTAGAAAAGAACTCCAACCACTTGCTGGCACAGGCTACCCTAGTCACTCACCTCCACTGAAACAGCAACCACTATTATTCAGCTGTCTAACAAAACACATATCCCTGCAGAGTAAGGAAACATACTCTAAAGGATTGCAGGCAGGGAGTGGAAAGAAGAGGGAACTTCTGCTCCGGGGAGAACACAGAGACCATGAGATGTGCATCTCTGCAAGGCAATCAGGGTGTTTCTTTGGTAGAGAGGAGTAAACCATGTTTGAAAAGACCAGGTGTGGCAAAGTAGAATGGAAGGGTGGTGTGACCAGACACCAGGTCCAAGAAGAGCTTTATGCCAAGTCAGCTTGTGCTCAGGAAAGGCTGTGTGTTGGCTCAGCTGGGGGTGGGCCAAAGTTCAGGGAACTGGGGGAAGGAAAGAAATTTAACCAAAGTTTGGTTAACATGCATTTTATTCTGACTGATCAGTGGGGACAGGCAGTTCATCACTGATGAGCAAGGAACGAAATGTGGAGGGTCTGTGTCTGGCCTTGTCATAGGTGAACAAGCGGGGCGGCCTTGAAACTTATCTAAGTCATATGGAGAAGAGGACTCAAAATGAGCCATTTCCTGGAACACAAAAGAGTAACAAGGGGCTCAGGTAAAATCCAACAACGTCACAACCAATAGACCTTCCAGCTGATGAAATCCACAACCTCACAATTCTGAGTCCCCTAAACTCTTCCCAAGGAGAACCCCCCCACCCCTAAGCCTTACCATCCATTCCACTGACCTCCAAATGCTGCGCCACAGCCATGCAAATCATGGATCGCCAGAATCCGAAGGATTCCTGCCAACGCGGTCTCAACAGGGACCCGTAGCTCCACCCCGCCGCGCCCCGTCATCTTCCGCCCCCCACCCCGGCTACCGCCCCCAAGAGCTGCTCCCAAGAGCCTCGGGAGCCGCACGCCCCGCCCCGCAACGCCAACCCGTGGCCATCATCCTCCTCCCAGAGGCCCGTCCCAAGGATTGGGACGAGCTCCCTGCCCCGGCCGCCGACCGCTCGTTCCGGCTCAAGCCTCAGACGCCGACTTTCCAGACAGTCCGATACGTGACGCTCGTGTCCCCAAGCTAGCTCCAGCGAACCCCAAGACTCCCCGACCCCCAAGTCTGCCTCCTGACACCCGCATACGCTGCCTCGCCGTCGCCCGACCCCACAGCCCCCGCACCCACGACCCTGCCTCTGCCCGTCGGTCCCGGGTCGCGCCCGAGGCCCCCCACCTCCGGGCCGGGTGGGCGCATGCGCCGCGGCAGCTCCGCGGGACTCCGCAGCGGGCTCGAGTGCGCCGGGTCCCCGCGAGAGCCTGGGAACACAGAGGCCGCCCAGCCGGCGGCCTCGCCGTCCCGTCCGGTCCCCGCGCCCTTACCACTCGGACCTCGGAGCGCGCGGCGGACGCGGCGCGGCTGCGGAAGTGTCGGCGCGGAATTGCGTCTCCCAGAGGCTCGCGCGCCCGGGAACCACATCTCCCAGAGGGCCTTGCGGCGCGCCGGCGGCACGCCCGGATGCGCGCTTGCCGGCTGGGAAAACCGCCGTCGCTGTAGGGGCCCGGCAGGGAACTGGGATGGCCCCGGCGCCGCCGGCCCGCGGTCTGTGAGCGACGCAAACGCCTCTCCAGGAGGAAGCTTCCGCCTATTGTCCATTTCTGACTATAGATGTTAATCACATGGGTAAATCTTACTACCTGCAATCCAGCGGTACCTAACAAAAAGAAAGAAAATGGATGAGATGAGTAGTTTAGAGGGAAATGCAGTTATGCATGAGCCGAGCCTGGTGGCGGCTCCCGAAGTACCAGCTCGTAGCGGAGGCTGAGGCGGGAGGACCCATTGAGCCCAGAAGTTGAGACCGCGGTGAGCTGTGATTGCACCACTGCACGACGCCGACCTGAGCGACAGAGTGAGACCCTGTCTCTTTAGAGAGAAGGGAAGAAAACTAATACCTATGAAAGTGGAAATTAAGAAATTAAAGTAGAACAAAAGCTAAACTTGGAAAGTACAATTTAACAAAAAACAAAGGACGGGCGCGGTAGCTCAAGCCTGTAATCCCAGCACTTTGAGAGGCGGAGGCGAGAGGATTGTCTGAGTTTAGGAGTTCGAGACTTGCCTGGGCAATTTGGAGAGATCTCGTCCCTACAATAAATAAAAAAGTTAGCTAGGCGTGGTGGCACGCACCTGTAGTTCCAGCTACTTGGAAGGCTGAGGCGGGAGGATCACCTGAGTCCAACAGGTCGAGGCTGTGGTGGCTGTGAGCGTGCCACTGCAATCCAGCCTGGGCGACTGAGACCGAGGCAAAAAAACAAAAAAGCATACTAAAATTTTTTATCAAAAACGAGGAGACACAGGAAAAAATACAATTGGCAACGAAAAAAATGGAAACAGCCAAAAACAACAAATCAAAATGGTAATGTTTGCGGAAGGAGGATGGCAGCTGTCCGTTTGAGGAAGAACAAAGTTTATTAAAAATACTCGCGCTGGCTGGGGGCGGTAGCTCAAGCCTGTAATCCCAGCATTTTGGGAGGCCGAGGCAAGAGGATTGCCTGTGCCCGCCGGTTCGAGACCAGCCTGGGCAACTTGCGAAACCTCGTCCCTACAATAAATCAAAAAAATTAGCTGGGTGTGATGGCATGTGCCTGTGGTTCCAGCTCTTTGGAAGGCTGAGGTGGAAGGCTCGCCTGAGCCCAGCAGGTTGAAGCTGTGGTGGCCGTGAGCATGCCACTGCATTCCAGCCTGGGGGACAAAGTGAGACTCCGACTCAAAATAAAACAAAACAAAAATTTTTTTAGAGAAGAAAATATCCAGCCAGCATGCGCCTGTAGTTTCAGCTCCTTGGAAGGCTGAGGTGGAAGTGTAGCAGGAAAAATAGAGAGATCGTGACACCAAGACTATTATAGGAAGTGGCACTTTATTACGCTGGCCATCCCAGTGGGCCCGAGGGTCTAATGCGTCCAAGGTGAGCACCACAGAACAGAAGTGGGGTCTTATACCCTTGTTTAGGTAAGGGAGGGGGTCGTGTTGAGTAATTACATATTTCCTTTGGAATCTTACAAGGTTGTACTCAGCAAAATCAGATTTTTCAGAGAACAAATGGTTTCCAGGAACTGCAGGCTTGTAAGCCGTCAACTTCAGAAGGGGGGTTTTGGATAAGTCTGTGAATTAGTTACTCTTTTTGCATTTCCATTAAATGGCCAGTCTTTGGGCCATTTGGCCTTTCTTAAACAAAACCTGCCCAGCGCCGGGCCGGGCGGGTTTTTAAAGTTGCAACTTGCCTTTCTTTTTTTGTTTGTTTTTTTTGAGTTGGAGTCTCACTCTGTCACCCAGACTGGAGTGCAGTGGCCGCTCCCGGCCACCGCAGCCTCAACCTGCTGGGCTCCGGCGATCCTTCCGCCTCCAGATCCTTCCGCCTCCAGATCTTTCCGCCTCCAGCTTCCGAGTAACCGGAATTACAGGCATGTGCTACCACGCCCAGCTGATTTTTTGATTTATTGTAGAGATGAGGTCTCACCAAGTTGCCCAGGTGGGTCTCGAAGCCGCGGGCTCAGGCAATCCACTCACCTCAGCCTCCCAAAGCGTGGGATTACAGGCTGAGCCACCGAGCCTGGCTATAACTTGCCTTTCAAAAGGAAATACCTCTAACTGCTATCAACCCCCTTCCCGGCTACAACTTGCCTTTCAAAAAAGAAATAACCTCTAACTGCTATCAACCCCCTTCCTGTCGCTGGGCTAGTGGAAGATATTCAGTCAGCCCAGGTGAGGCCAACTGATGATCCCGAATCAGCTACATGTGTTTCTGTGTTTATTCACTCAATCATACAAGAAATATATTTGAGCATTTGCCGCATCCTGCCACAAAAGGATCGCCGGAGCCCAGCAGGTCGAGGCTGCGGTGGCTGGGAATGGCCACTGCACTCCAGTCTGGGTGACAGAGTGAGACTCCAACTCAAAAAAAAAAAAAAAAGAAAGAAAATATCCTTTTGGACTTAAAGCCACTGATAAATTTATAAACATTTTCAGCTTTAGGCACATTTTGTTTGTTTGTTTTTTTGTTTTTGTTTTGAGTTGGAGTCTTTTTTGTTTTGAGTTGGAGTCTCACCCTGTCGCTCAGGCTGCAGAGCAGTGAGTGGCATGCTCATGGCCACTGCAGCCTCGACCTGCTGGGCTCAGGTGATCGATCCTTCCACCTCAGCCTTCTATGTAGCTGGAACTACAGGCACATGCCACCACGTCTAACTAATTTTTTTGATTTATTATAAAGATGAGGTCTCACCAAGTTGCCTAGCCTGGTCTCATACTCGCAGGTTCAGGCAATCCTCTCACCTTGGCCTCCCAAAGTGCTGGGATTATAGGAGTGAGCCACCACACCTGGCCTGGCACATATGTTTTAATTGGTGAATTCTCCACACTTTCAAGGAATCTTGTTCTTTCCAAAGAATTCCAGAAAAATCTAGATTGAAGGAACACATATTCTTAGTCCAAGGCTTGCAAAATGTAACCAAAAGTAGAATTACAAAAAAACAAGGAATCTGCAATCCCAGCACTTTGGGAGGCCAAGGCGAGTGGATTGCCTGAGCCTGAGGGTTCGAAACCATTCAGGCAACTTGACAAGACCTTGTCTCTACAATAAATCAAAAAACTAGCTGGGTATGGTGGCACACATCTGCGGTTCCAGCTACTTGGAAGGCGGAGGTGGAAGGATCACCTGAGCCCAGCAGGTCAAGTCTGCGGTGGCTGTGAGCCTGCCACTGCACTACAGCCTGGGCGACAGAGTGAGATTCCAACTCAAAAAATATATATAATAGCCAAATAGAAGGCATTGCAAGACTATATAAACTGCTGGCATAATTATATCAATAAATAAAAGGGATCATTAATCATGATCTCAGTGATTGCTGAAATCATTTAATAAGATTCAGCTGAGAATGTCTATTAAAAAATTCATATAGAAGTGTTGAGATAATAGCATGTAAAAATAAATATGTCTTGCCAGGTGCAGAGGCTCACACCTGCAGTCCTAGCACTTTGGGAGGCAGAGGTGAGAGGATTGCCTCAGCCCATGGGTTCAAGACCAGCCTGGGCAACTTGGCAAGACCGCATCTATACAATAAATTGAAAAATTAACTAGGCTGGTGGCACACGCCTGTAGTCCCAGCTACTTGGAAAACTGAGGCCGAAGGATCGCCTGAGCCCAAAGGTCAAGGCTGCAGTCGCCATGAGTGTGCCATTGCACTCCAGCCTGGACGACAGAGTGAGACTCCAACTCAAAAACAAAAGTCTCATACTGGATGTCCCACGTGTTTCATGGATAACTCTGCAAGAAGTATTAAAACCGGAAGCATTAGAAATCATAAAACTAAGTTGGGTGTGGTGTCTCACACCTGTAATACCAGCACTTTGGAAGGCTGAGGCAG
>CAUYQG010292003.1:0-10458 GCA_963574415.1 Tarsius wallacei
GAACTACAGGCACGCGCTACCATGCCCGGCTAATTTTTTGATTTATTGTAGAGATGAGGTCTCGCCAAGTTGTCCAGGTGGGTCTCAAACCTGCGGGCTCAGGCAATCCACTCACCTCAGCCTCCCAAGGTGCGGGATTACAGGCTGAGCCACCAAGCCCGGCTTTTTTTTTTTTTTCTTTTCTTTTTTTTTTGAGTTGGAGTCTCACTCTGTAGCCCAGACTGGAGTGCAGTGGCCGCTCCCTGCCACCGCAGCCTCGACCTGCTGGGCTCCGGCAATCCTTCCACCTCAGCCTTCCAAGTAGCCGGAACTACTTAGGCGCACACTACCACACCTGGCTAATTTTTTTGATTTATTGTAGAGATGAGGTCTTGCCAAGTTGCCCAGGTGGGTCTCAAACCCGCGGGCTCAGGCAATCCACTCACCTCGGCCTCCCAAAGCGCTAGGATTGCAGGCTGAGCCACCGAGCCCATCCTTTTTTTTTTTTTTTTTAAGTCAGGGTTCTCACTCTGTCTCCCAGGCTGGAGTGCCGTGGCACGCTCATGGCCACCGTGGCCTCGACCTACTGGGCTCAGGCCATCCTTCTACCTCAGCCTTCCAAGTAGCTGGGACTACACCTGGCTAATTTTTATTGATTTACTGTAGAGATGAGGTCTCTTGATGTTGCCCAGGGTGGTCTTAAACCCCTGGGCTCAGACAGTCCTCTCATTTCGGCCTCCCAAAGTGCTTGGATTACAGGCATGAGCCACAGCGCTTGACAGTTTTCGTCTCTTGCCCAGGTCCTTCCTAGGCTTTGGGGGCTTCTTCCTTCTGTGTTCCCTTCAAGGAAACTTTCTGGAACCCGGACTCCAGCCCTTCTGGTGTTCATTTCTTGAGAAGTGGGATTTGGGGTGGGGTGCAGCACGTGGGGTGTGGCCTGGTCCAGGCAGATCTCTTCCCTGCCTGGTGAGGGAGCAGTGGAGACTGAGTGTAGTCTCCTCAGCTCTGTTCCTTCTGCTTTGGGACCCGAAGCCCCGGGGCTGCTGAGGTAGGGGCGGGGAGAAGATGTGAAGCCAGAGTCCTCCCTCCAGTCCCATGCAGTCCCAAGAGAGGGCAGCGACCTTCCACCTTCACGGTGACCTGTGAGTAGCAAGTGTTGAGACCTCACAGGCCTCCTTCCGGGTAGAAGCTTGGGAAGGGCAAGTCGCTTGCAGTAAGTGGCCATGTCACAGTGTTCACATAAATTTAGGATCCGACTTGAGTCCAGTTTTTGTTTTTTAATTCTCAGTCAGGAGGCTCTTTGCAGCCGATGTTCACCCAGGAAGGGGAATTCAGGACTTGCCTAAACAGGGTTAGGGAGTTACCCCCCTTAGAAGGGCTGTCTCTTCCTCATCCCCTCCCACCCTCCAGTTTGTATGGCTGCCCCTGGGGGTTTGATCACTCCGCAGCCTTTTGCTGCCTGCCTGCTAACCTGTTCCTGCTCAAATCTCAAGCCCAAGAAGCAACATGAAGGTTGTCCCTTCTGGAAGAACCCAGGCACCGGGTGCCTAGGCTAGGGGAAGGGGCGCAGCCCTGTCCCAGACCCTTCTAGGAACTCCCACCACTCGTCTTCCCCCACCAGCCCCTCCCACCCCCCCTAGGGAAATGGGACATTCCTTGAATTCTTAAGGGCTCACACAAACCCTGATTCTCTGCCACTTCCTCCCTCCGTTGGGGAGTGGGGTGGGGTTCACAGAAGCCAGGGCAGTTAACCCCTCTGCTGCTGGACCACTTTAGGCTAGAATCTGAGCCTCCACCCCTCCAGGCAGGACTCCGGCTGAGGTCTGAGTCCCGTGGGTGGCAGGGGCTCCACATGGCCTCCTGAGACGCGGTAGCCTAGGATTCGGTAAGCTTTGGGAGTTGAAGGAAAATCAGAGGCCTGTCCTCACTTCTTCTGTGTTTTCTCAGCCTAGTGCCGTCACTGCTGCTTACTTTTTTCACTGCCTTCTGGGGAGGCTGCAGCCAAAGGGGTGGAGGCTCCTGCAGGGCCTTGGAGGTCCCAGAGAGGCCGAAGATATAGTCCCCCGCCCTGTGCCTAAACCGAGGGTCCCTTGTCTTCCTTCTGGCCTCAAGCTGAAAGAAGCATGTTGGCCCCTCTATTTCCTTCCACCTCTTGATAGCCCCAGTCTCTGCCGTGCCCCACTGACCTTTGGCCCAACCAGGGTGTTTCCTGGGGAGGAGGACCTTGGAGAAGGAGAAGACAGACCCCATCACGCTCCCCCCTCCTGCCTGCAGTCCGGGCCGGCAAACCAGATATGGGAACTCCCGGGAAGACCCAGATGTGGGCCCTGCACACAGGGAGTGTCCTCTGTGCCTGCTGAGCCTTGGTCTCCCTAGGGCTGAAAGTCCCTACCCAGGGCTGGGCACATTGGCTCACACCTGTAATCCCAACGCTTCGGGAGGCGGAGGCTAGAGGATTGCCTGAGCCTAAGAGTTTGAGACCAGCCTGAGCAACGTGACGAGACCTCATCTCTACAGTACATAAAAAAATTAGCCGGGCATGGTGGCACACATCTTTAGTTGCAGCTACTTGGGAGGCTGAGGCGGAAGGATCACCTGAGCCCAGCAGTCCCTACCTAGGGTGCTGAACCTGGGACCAAAGACCAAAGAGTATTTATTGAGCACCTGCTGTGTGCCAGGCACTGGGCCAAGTGTGCACCCTCACTCCCTCCTGTTTTCTTCCTGCCGCTGTCGCCATCCTTGAGTGACATTCAGGTTCCCAAGTCCTGGGGTTCTCAGGGTATGGCTCCCCCTTCCTGTTCTTGCCTTGCTTTGCGGACCACCAGCCACTCAGTGCAGGACCCGCATTGCTGGCCAGTTGGGACCACCCAGTGAGCGCGTGTAGAAGTCAAGTATGCAGGGAGACCTCTGTGTTCTCTGCCCATCTTGGCCCCTCTCTGAGGTGAGAGTGCTCGCAGGGGGGTGGTCCAGAGAGGAGCAAGCTGTCTTTCCCTGTGGCTTCTCAAGAGTGAGACTGCAGTTCTGGAAAGTGACTGTGAGCAGTGAATAGGCCTCTTTTTTCTTCTTTTTGAGTCGAGGTCTCACTCTGTCGCCCAGTGGCATGATCACGATGATCACAGCTCACAGCATCCTCAACTTCCTGGGCTCGGGGGATCCTTCCACCTCAGCCTCCCAGGTAGGTGGCACTACAGGTGCACCACAATGCCTGGCTGTTGTTTTTTGTTTTTTGGTAGAGACAAGGCTGGTCTCTACTCCTGGGGTCAAGCAATCTTCCTTTGGGAGACCATGCCTTGGCCTCCCAAAGTGCTGGGAGCCACCATGTCAGACCAAAAAGGCCTCTTCTGTTTCTCTCCCTGTGTCGGCCTTGTTTGGGGGTGAGACAGGGTAGAGAACACAGGCTAGAGCTCACAGCTGGCCTGCCTGGCGAGCTGGGCCCCACGCATGCAGTTAACACAGGTGCCTGGTGTGCACCAGACACACGCTAGGGGAGGAAGGCTGGGAGCTGGATTGACACCTGGGTTTGTATCACACTTTCAGGGCTGAGGCAAGGTAGAGGCACACTCCCACTTTTGCACAATAGCCAACGGCACAAATTCTTTCCTGAAGCCTCTGGGTGGGTGTGGTAAACCTGCTGTGGTTGCAGATATTCATGCCCTCGATTATTTGTTTTGTAAACTGGATTTTCCAAGAGAGCCAGATCGGCCTGTGAGCCTGCTTCTTTGTCTCCATGCAAATAGTCTCTGAGCTTGGAGGTCAGGGCTGGGGGAGGAGACTCGGGCCTGTAGCCTCCTCCTTGGGGGCTTGAGGACAGAAGGGGTTACAGGCTGGGGAAACCAGCTTTTGAGGTGTCAAGTAGGGGGCTGGCATGGGCTGGGGAAGGGAAGGGGGCCTTAGCGGCAGCTTCGTCCTCTTCACTGATCATCTGGGGTCCACTCTCCAGGGCCCTTGGGCTGTGGGGTGAGGGGCTGCGGAGGGTGGAGAGGTCCCTGGTTCTGGGGAATTAGAGGCCGGGCTCCCGCTCCTCCCCCAGGCCTCAGATGGGAGCGGCCACGCTCTGCTTAAGTGCCCCACAAACTGTCTTTAATCCCAGCTGCTTTAAGAAGTGGTGGGCAGATCCGCATGGGGCCTGGGGCTTTCCCGCCTCCCTGGAAGTCTCTGTCTCTGACTGGGAAAATTGGAATCAGATGTCCCAGGAGCTGAGGCTAGTCGCAGGAGGAGGGGGGCGTGGGGCAAGCATAGGTGGGCAGCCAGAACGGCCAAATGCAGCCTCCAGGCAGTCGCTCCACCCTGCTCACCTCCAAATCCCTACACTCAGGGCTTCAGGGAACCTCGGGGATCACTTTGCTTCCTAACACTCCCGTTTTACAGATGCAGAAACTGAGGCCCAGCACTCCATGTCTCGCTCAACTCGGCAGAGTTATTTCTCTTTCTGTATTGCCAACAGGGGCAGGTGCAGGCTTTGTTTTTTTTTTTTCCTTCTTTTTTATCTCATCTGTAATCCCTGAGGGCTGGTAAGTCCTTCCTCAAGTCTAGCCTTGATCTTTTTTGACTGCTCTTTTTTTCCCTTTTGGCCCAACAATGCCTCCTTGTTGCTTCCTATTGGGCTACTTCAGCTCCTAAGGCCGGAGGGGCTGGGTGAGAAACTGGGTTAGCGGGGAGCCCTCCCCGCCCGCCTTGTGGCAGTGTTCCCAGCAGGGGCTTTTGGAATCAGCTCTTTCCAGAGGCAGGATGTGGGGGCTGTGTTTTTTGTGTTTTCTTTCCTTTTGGTAAAACCAAAAGCTCCTTGTTGCTTTTGTTGATGTATTTTTGTTCCTCCCTGAACACAAAGCTGTGGTTTTTGAAGGGGTCCAGGCCTGGAAGGGGTGAGGTGACAAGTGGAAACTGACCTTGAGATCCCAGCACTGCTCTAAGAACGGAACTGATGGCTGGGCCAGAGGGTGGGGCTGGTGCCTTGCAGGCTATCCCCGTCACCTGGAACCCTCGAGCCTTGAGTCTTTGCAGCATCCTCCCTGTCCTCGGAGTCCCTCTGCGGCGTCCCTCTGTGTGGGAAAGCGAGTCTGGTCCTCGGGATATCCCCTTTCCTGGGACAGAGTTTGTCTCTCGTATCCCCACAAGTCATGGTTCAGTCTTTTGAGATACCTACCCTTGAAGTTCTGAGGAGTAAGCAGATCCTCAGTAGAGGTGGCTGAGAGATTCCAGAGTCTCACTCTTTTTTGGGGGGAGGGCAGGATTTTGCTCTTGCCAAGCCGGAAGTGCAGTGGCGCTGTCACTGCAGCCTTGAGCTGGGTTTAAGCGATCCTCCTGCCTCAGCCTCCCGAGTAGCTGGGACTACAGGCACGTACCACTGCACCCTGCTAATTATTATTATTATTTTTAGAGATGGGGTCTTGCTCTATTGCCCAGGCTCCAGGGCATCTCATCATGGCCAAGCTTGGCAGCAGTTGGATTTGAAGGATGAAGTGTTTTGTTCCGCACCCACCCTGCTGAGCACGTCTTTCCCCAGACCTCTGAGTGCTGGGGGGAGTGGGTGGGGGGGTGAGGAGTTGGACAGGGGTCCATCTGGCAGAGAGATGTCAGCCTGCCCTGAGCTGGCTGGGCAGCTCTGCAGAGAGAGTGCCTTGGACGGGGTCTGTGTCCTTGACACTGAGTCTCAGTTTCTTCATCTGTGAAACAGGCACAGTAAGAATCCCTGCCTTTCCCAGACTGAGGCCTTGTGGCGGGTTTCGAGAGGGAATGTGCCTGGCACACAGCACGCGAGGACATTGCTTTGTGTGCCTGGACATTCTCCCGAAGGCCTTGGCTGCTGCCAGCAGCTGCCCCACTTCTTCCTGGCCAGGGCAGGCATTCTCCTGGTTTGGCCCTCATGGACACTAGGGGTCCCATCCTCTGTCTTAGGGCACTGTCTCCATGCCTCTGAAGGCAGGGAAGAGGGGTGAGGAATCTGCAGAGAGCCCACCCACTTGGAATGGTTAACAGGGGCCACCACGGGCTGGCCCATGAGGGGACAAAGAGCTGCTGTGCTCTGGACTCCATTCTGCTCCCGGGCCTCCTCACCCTGCCCCTCATTCCCTCGCCAAAGCCTGGTCTGTCGTGGAGCCGGCTTCCAGTGGGGTCATCAGCCAGGATGGGTGGTCCCTTGCCTGTCTTGGCACCCACGTTGGTCTACACACACATCCCTCCATCCCTGCTGGGACCTGAGGGTACCAGGTGGCGGCAGCTTCACCCCGAGGACAGAGAGGAAGGGAAGAGTCCCCAAAATTGTCTCTGGAAGGAGGTCAGGTCAGTGCCCTCTTGGAAGCCAGGCATGATGGTGGGGGGAGGGGCACAGCTTGGCCCTTCTACAGTCCCTTCTAGAAACACATCCAAGGTACCTGTCTTTCACACCCAAACTGTGTCCACAGGGTCCTGCAGACGCAGTCTTTGCCCTCCTGGGCTCCTCAGTTAAGGATCCCCCCTGCTATCTGTGCCTCTTCCCCCACCCCTGCAAACCCCCTCCCATCTCTCTCTCTGTGTCTGCTCTCATGGCTCTCCTGCCTGGAGCTGAGGATGCGGTTGCCATGGGAACCAGAAGCGCAGTGAGCAGGGGGAGGGAAAGGCAGGGCTGTCTCACAGGGCTGGGGGCTGCGGAGAGGGGGCGGGGCTGACCCATGCCGGAGCTGGTGTGGGTCTGCCTGCTTCCTCTGACTTGGGGGGCAGGGTTGGGAGATGGGCAGTCTCAGAGCTCTTCTTTAACCTACTTAATCTGATGCAGGATTAAAGTCATCCCCCATCTCTGCCAAATTAAGCTGAGTTGACATCTAGGCTGGCTCACCCCTTCCCTTCTGATGTGCTGTGGGGGGCTGAGGCCTTGGGGTGACGGTACTTCCAAAGAGAGGGGGAAGCACCCGCCATCCCACCCCAGGCACTTACTGAGTGTTGGGGGGCTCCTGAGACCTCTGAGGGGTGTAGGGTGAGGAGCAGAGACCCTCGGCATGGGGTGTGGCAGGTATGAGCATGGCCTGCTTACGGCTGCCTGGCCTGGACATGCTGTGGCCACAGAGGGCATGTCTACGTATTCCTGGTGCACAAGGCCCAGACCGTGTGTGTAGGAACTGCGAGCTGTGTTGCTGTCCTTGGGCCACTGGAGCTGGCCTTCTGTTTTGTTTTTTTTTTTGAGTTGGAGCCTCACTCTGTCGTCTAGGCTAGAGTACAGTGGAACGCTCAGGGCCATCGCAGCCTCAACCTGCTGGACTCAGGTGATCCCTCTGCCTCAGCCTCCTGAGTAGCTGGGACTACAGGAGCGTACCACCATATCCAGCTAATTTTTTGATTTATTGTAGAGATGAGGTCTAGCCAAGTTGCCCAGACTGGTCTTGAACACCTAGACTCAGTCAGGCAATCCTTTCACCTCTGTCTCCCAAAGTGCTGGGATGACAGGTGTGAACCACCATGCCCAGCTTGGCCCTCTGTTTTAACCCTGTCTTTTCCAGCAAATGGAAAACCGCGGGGCTTGCGGACTGGCTCCTGTGGACATGTTTGGCCAGCTACCCTGTCCCTGGTCCCCTCCAGATGCTAATCAGCACTGTCTTCTGAGAATTGACGCTCCAACCCTCCCACCCCACCCACTTCTGTCTCCACTCACTGGTGCTGGCCTCCTCACCACAGCCCCCACCCATGACATCTTTGGGATGACTCTGACCTGGGGGAGGGTCATTATGAAGCCCTCCCCACTAGGGCCTTGGGGCCAGCAGTTCTGCTAGAGGTCTTACTTCAGTTCCTCTGCTCTTTCTAGTGTCTAGGGGGAGACTCGCAGTTGATCCCCCCCTTGCAGGGAACTTTTTTGGTTTTTTTTTTGAGTCGGAGTCTCACTCTGTCACCCTGGCTGGAGTACAGTGGCACACTATGGCCACCGCAGCCTCGACCTGCTGTGTTCAGGCAATCCTTCTGCCTCAGCCTTCCAAGTAGCTGGAACTACAGACGCGTGCCACCACGCCCGGGTAATTTTTTTATTTATTGTAGAGATGTGGTATCGCCAAGTTGCCCAGGCTGGTTTTGAACCCCTGGGCTCAGGAAAGCCTCTCGCCTCTGCCTCCCAAAGTGTTGGGATAACAGGCATGAACCACCGCACCTGGCCGCCTGGAACTGTCGAAGGGAGCTTCCTCCGCTGTGGGTGGCCCTGGCAGCGTGAGGACCAGACCCCAGCTGTAGCCCCGCGTTCGTCATGGGCCGTGTCTGTTGCCAGTTGCAGGCACCTGTGTTTGCCTTTCTCGATCTGCTTGCCTCCTGCTGTGATCCTGGACTGACCTGGGTGGCCAGAACTCAGGGGGTGTGTGGGGGCAGGGGCAGGGGCCCCCCTCTAGAAGCCCCTGGGTCTGGGACAGTGAGACTAGCCAAAGGGGAAAAGGGTTTGCCAAGGTATCTCTGATGCAGGGTAGTGTGGGTGGCCGGAGAACATGCTGGGCAGGTGGGCGGCTTGTGGCTAGTGCATCAGCCAACAGGTGGGGATGTGTGTGGAAGTCCCAGGAGGTGATTAGTTTTTCTTTTTTTTTGAATTGAGGTCTCACTCTGTCGCCTAGGCTGGAGTGCAGTGGTACGATCACTGCAGTCTCGATCTCCTGGGCTCAGATGATCCACTTCAACCCCCCGAGTAGCCAGGACTATAGGCGTGAACCACCATGTCCAGCTAACTTTTGATTTTTTTTTTTTTTGAGTTGGAGTCTCACTCTGTCACCCAGGCTAGAGTGCAGTTGCACGCTCATGGCTGCCGCAGCCTCGACCTGCTGGGCTCAGGTGATCTTTTTGCCTCAGCTGTCCAAGTAGCTGGAACCACAGGCGCAGGCCACTACACCCGGCTAATTTTTTTGATATATTGTAGAGATGAGGTCTTGCCAAGTTGTCCAGGCTGGTCTCGAATCCGTGGACTCAGGGCAATCCTCTCACCTTGGCCTCCCAAAGTGCTGGGCTTATAGGCGTGAGCCATTGCACCCAGCCTAATTTTTTGATTTTTTTGGTAGAGGCAGGGTCTCGCTATATTGCCCAGGCTACTCTAGAACTCCTGGGCTCAAGCAGTCCTCCCTCCTTGACCTCCCGAGGTGCTGGGATTATAGGTGTGAGTCACCAGAGATGGGGCTCTTATCTGGGGGCGGCCTGTGAGTCGGGAGTCTGTGGTGGGATGTGGTCACCAGAGCCAAATATGGCCAGACCTTGGGCTTCTGTTTGGGGGAGCCGCCCACCAGTCCCTGAAATAATTGGGATCCGTATGGACCCCCAGCCGTTTCTCACACCAGCACACATCCACTTAAACCCCCATGCCTCAGGCCTTCCTCTTCTATAGCTGGTCTGCTGGAGGCCCGAGTTCTAGTCCCAGCCTCGCTTCAACGCCTGCTGTGACATGTGTTTATTTAACAAATATTTATGGAGCACCACCTACTCTTCTAGGAGCTTGAGATAAATCAGTGAACAAAAGGAACCCAAAACTCCCTCTCTTCGTGGAGAAATAGCAGAGAGGGATGACAATGAGCCAAGTGATAAATACATCGATTATGTAGACTGTTCAGGGAGGAGGACCTGGCGCCAGGCGGCTGTGTCCGCCTCTGAAACACGGGGGTTGGACCGGTCTGTCCTGGAGTGCCTGCGGGCTTGGCTCTGGGCTGCCCTGGCTCCCGCCACCCCCAAGCCAGCCCTCTTGCTGAGGCCGGGACTCTGGGCTGTCCTAGGCCTGGAGATGGCATGGCTTCCGTTCAGCATGCCGGGCTCTCAAGACCTTAAGTGCAAACCCGGGCCCCACCGCTCACTGCCGGGGTGTGTCAGCCACAGTTTTAATCTCTCTGGCCTTGGTTTTCCCATCTGTCAAAGGAGAATGTTGACAGGACTAGCATGGGGCAGACCTTAACTGTTGTTACTGCAGGCTGGTTGTCGCTAATCTGAAATCTGAAGTGCTCCAAGATCCAAAACTTTTTGAGCACCGACATGACTCACAAGTGGAAAATTCCACACTTTACCCTGTGTCATGGGTCACAGTCAAGGCCAGGCGTGGTGGCTCATGCCTGTAATCTCCACACTTTGGGAGGCCAAGGTAGGAGGATTGCTTGAGGCCAGGAATTCAAGACCAGCCTGGGCAACAGAGTGAGACCCGTCTCTACAAAAATAAAAATATTAGCTGGATGTGGTGCCATGTGCCTGTAGTCCCAGCTACTCAGGAGGCTGAGGTGGAAGCCCAGGAGGTTGAGGCTGTGGTGAGCCCTGGTCGTGCAACTGCACTCCAGGCTGGGCATCAGAGTGAAACCCTTGACTCCAAAAAGCCCCATAAAAATATAAATGAATTTTGTGTTTAGACTTGGGTTCCTTCCCCAAGAATATCCTACGATATATTTGCAGATCTTCCAAAATTGAAAAAGTCTGAAATCCAAAACACTTCTGGTCCTGAGCATTTTGGATCAGGGACCGCAGGCGACCACCTTTCTGGCCTTGACTGTGACCCATGACACAGGGTAAAGTGTG
>CAUYQG010292010.1:0-25077 GCA_963574415.1 Tarsius wallacei
ATCCCAGCACTTTGGGAGGCCGAGGCGAGAGGATTGGGTAAGCCCAGGGATTTGAGACCAGCCTGGACAACTCGGTGAGATCTTTCTTACAAGAAATCAAAAGATTAGCCAGGTGCAATAGCATGCACCTGTAGTCCCAGCTACTTAGAAGACTGAGGCACAAGGATCACCTGAGCCCAGCAGGTGGAGGCTGCTGCGGTTGCTGTGAGCGTGCCACTGCACTCCAGCCTGGGCAACACAGTGAGACTCTGACTCAAAAAAAAAAAAAAAGAAAAGAAAAGAAAGAAAGAAAGAAACAAAATCCCCAGGGTGGCAGTATTGGGAGGTGGGGGTCTTTGAGAGGTGATTGGATCATGAGGACTCTGCCCTCATGAAGAGATTAATCCATTCCTGGATTGTTGAGTTAATGGATTAATGGATTACCATAAGAAAAGGGCTGGTGGCTTTGCAAGAAGTCAGAGACCTGAGCTGGCACCCTCAGCCCCCTCACCATGGGATGCCCTGTACAGCCTCGAGACTCTGCATTATCCCCACCAGCAAGAAGGCTCTCATCAGATGCAGCCCCTTGACCCTGGACTTCTCAGCCTCCATAACTGTAAGAAATAAATTCCTTTTCTTTATACATTACTAAGTTTCAGGTATTGTATTATAAGCAACAGAAAATGGACTAAGACACGGACCCATCAAGAAGAGGACACTGACAAACCCCCAGGCTCTTATGGGGATCCACGGGTACTGGGATGAACCAGAAGCAGAAAAAGCCTTACAAAGAATGCAGCCCAGTCTCCAATCAGCTTGGACACTGACTGGTTGAGGCAATATGGCTTGTTTCTAGCTGCCCCCTTCTAGCTCCTCTCTGGAGGGTCATTCAGAACCTCTGCAGTGTTTCATCCATAATTTTTGGCCACCAAAAAGCAGGGCCAAGAGAAAAAATAGAACATAAAAGCATTCCCACAGGTGACTCAGCTGTGACTAATAATCTGATTCAGATGATCAGCCATAAACTTTTAAAGAGCTGTGACAATATGTTCAAGAAAGACAAGACAGATAATTTTATCAGAGAAGTGAACTCTATTTAAAAAGGAATCTAGCCCAGCTGTGGTGGCTCACATCTGTAATCCCAGCACTTTGGAAGGTGGAGGCTGAAGACCACTTGAGCCTAGGAGTTAGAGACCAGTCAGGACATCATAGCAAAAACCAATTTCCCCAAAAAACATCCTTTAAATTTTTTTTAAAAAAAAGAATCTAGTAGAAATTTTAGAACCAAAAGATACAAGTAAAATAATGCCCTTGTTAGAATAATTTTTTTTTCTTTTTTTGAGCAAGAGTCTCACTCTATCATTCAAACTGGAGTGCAGTGGCATGCTCATGGCCACCGCAGCCTTGACCTGCTGGGCTCAACTGATCCTTCCACCTCAACCTTCCAAGTAGCTGGAACTACAGGTACATGCCACCACACCCAGCTAAATTTTTTATTTCTTGTGGAGATGAAGTCTCACCAAGTTGCCCAGGCTGTTCTCAAACCCCTGGCTCAAACAATCCTCTTGCCTCTGCCTCCCAAAGTGCTGGGATTACAGGCATGAGCCACCACACCTGGCTTCATTAGAAGAATTTAACAGCAAATTAAATACAGCTGTAGAGAAAACTAGTGACCAGGAAAATAAATTGTAAGAAAATATCTAGAAGCAGCATGGATGGAAAACACACACACATGAAAAAGAGTATAAAAGACAGGAGTCATATGTCTGATGAGAAGGTTTAACCATATAAAGGTGAAAATAGAAGAAACCAGAGAACCAGAGGAGAGGGAAAAGAAAATGAGGCAGAAACAATAGTTGAAGAGATAATGACAAAGAATTCCCCAAAACTATCAGTAGACATCAAGACACAGAATCAAAAAAAAAAGAAAGAAAGAAACTACAAATTCCAGAGTAAATGCAAAAAAAATGGTGAAAAGCTATACAAGCATAAAGTATTGTTATGTCACAATTATATAGAGAGACTACATTGCAAATAAAGAAAAATGTGTTGGGATTTTTCGGTAAATTCAAAGGATCAAAAAGAGCAAAGAAGGGTGACAGGCCCTTGAGAAAGATACCACAACTAGTTGAGAAATATGCTAATACTGCATTAATCTTTGTAAATATGAATTCAGTTTTCTGGTAAATAATTGAAAACAACTAATTAATATTTATAACTTATTTGGAACAGTATTTAACAAATAGTAGCAGATATATGTGTTCTTCTTTAAAACAAGTAAAATAGACCGGACTCGGTGGCTCAGCCTGTAATCCCGGCGCTTTGGGAGGCCGAGGTGAGTGGATTGCCTGAGCCCTCGGGTTCAAGACCCGCCCGGGGAACTTGGTGAGACCTCATCTCTACAATTAATCAAAAATTAGCCGGGCGTGGTAGCACGCGCCTGATTCTGGCTACTCAGAAGGCTGAGGCGGAAGGATCACCAGAGCCCAGCGGGTTGAGGCTGCGGTGGCTGGCAGCATGCCACTGCACTCCAGTCTAGGCTATGGAGTGAGACTCCAACTCAAAAAAAAAAAGTAAAATAAATAACTAAATATTGTGAGCAATGTATATTTAGTACACTCTGCTTAGAACTTTAGTTAGAGAAATGCTAAAAGAGGAAGTAGATATTTTATCTAATCAGGGATTCAAAAATTTAAGATTTTTGGGCCAGCCTTGGTGGTTCACTTGGTGGTACTCCCAGTGCTTTGGGAGGTCGAAGCGGGAGGGAGGATTGCTTGAGACCAAGAGTTGAAGACTAGCCTGGGCAACACAGTAAGACCTCATACCTACAAAAATAAAACATTATTGGATGTGATGGTGTGCCCTGTAGTCCCAGATACTTGGGAGGCTGAGGTGGGAGGATCGCTTGAGCCTAGCAGTTTTAGGTTACAGTGAGCTATGATCAATGACGCCACTGAACTCCAGCCTGGACAAGAAATGAAACCCTCTCTCTAAAAAATAAATAAATACTAAAAATTTGACTGGGCATGGTGGCTCACGCCTGTAATCCAGCACTTTAGGAGGCAGAGGAAGCAAGATGATTGCCTGAGCCCAAGGGTTCAAGACCAGCCTGGGCAACTTGGCAAGACCTTATCTCTACAATAAATTTAAAAATTAGCCAGGTGTGGGGACACGCCATCTGTTGTAGTTCCAGCTACTTGGAAGACTGAGGCAGAAGGATCGCCTGAGTCCAGCAGGTCGACACTGTAGTAGCTGTGTGCATGCCACTGCATTTCAGTATGGGCAACAGACTCCAAAAGAAAAAAAAAAACTAAAAATTTAAGAATCTCCAATGTTCTAGAGCAAGAATTCTTCACCTAAGGACTTTGGATCTCTCAAGATACCCATAAGATAGAATTCAAGGAAGTCCAAAGTTGGTGAAAATTTTATATTTTTATTTACACTAGCTTCTAGTTAAAATTTAGCATTTTCTTCTTTTCCTCTCATACTGCCAGGTGTCAAAGGTCCCAGAGAGCAGTGCTTAGAGGTGGGTGACCAGAGTCCAGTAGTGGACATCACAAGGTAGCATTTTCTTCTATTATGAATGTAGGCAATAAACCACAGTAGGGTTGGGTGCAGTGACTCAAGCCTATAATCCTAGCACTTTGGAAGGCCGAGGGGAGAGGATTGCCAGAGCCCATGGGTTTGAGACCAGCCTAGGCAACATGGTGAGATCTCATCTTTACAATAAATTTTTTTAAAAAAATTAATTGGGCTTGGTAGCGCGTGCTTGTAGTTCTGGCTACTTGGAAGGCTGAGGTGGAAGGATCGCCTGAACCCAGCAGGTCGAGGATGCGGTGGCCGGGAGCGTGCCACTGCACTCCAGCCTGGCCAACAGAGTAAGGCTTCAACTCAAATAAATAAATAAATAAACAAACCACAATAGGATGAGCAGCAACTGTGACCTTGTCAGCAATAAAAATTACGTATTACATGTAGTTGTTGTAGATAGCACAAAATATCATTTATATTTATTACTACTTTAAAATGATGGTTGGTATTAGATCCTGCCACTGGGATCTTGTTTAATGCACTAACAGAGAAGTACATATACCATTACTCTAGGGTAAATTTGGTTTCAGAAATATACATATATGTATATTTGAATCAGTGTCTCACTCTGGTGCCCACCCTAGAGTGCTGTGGCATGATCACAGCTCACTCCCACCTTGACCTCCTGGGCTCAAGTGATCTTCCCACCTCAGTCTTCCAATTAGCTGGAACTATAGGTACTCACTACCATGTCTGCCTAATTTTTTCTTTTTTTTTCTAGAGATGAGGTCTCTCTATGTTTCCCAGGTTGCTCTCAAACTCCTGGGTTTAAGCAATCCTCCTGTCTCAGCCTCCCAAAGTGCTTGGATTACAGACATGAGTTACCACACCTGGCCATACATTTTGTTTTTGTTTTTTTAGTAAAGGGTCTTATTCTGTCACCCAGGCAAGAGTGAAGTGACACAATCATGGCTCACACAGCCTCGGTATTCCGGGTTCAGGCAATCCTTACGTCTCAGCCTTTCAAGTATCTGGGAATACAAGCACTTGCTACCATGTCCAGCTAATTTTGTGTTTTTTGTAGAGACAAAGCCTGGCTATGTTGCCTAGGCTGGTCTCAAACTCCTGGGCTCAAGCAATCCTCCCACTTCAACCAAAGTGCTGGGATTAAAGACATATGCCACTTTGCCTAGCCCTTAAAAAGATTTTTAAATGTACTTTGATATATTTGGTTTTCTTTATAATTCTATATATTTTATCTTATGCACTTAAAGACATTCTAAGAAGGGACTGCCTGACACATGGTCCATGGTATTAAACAAAAAATAAGCTTAAAACCCCTGTATTTCATAAACTGAGAGAAAATTGAATTGGTCAATTATTCAAATTCTCATAATCAATTTCTCAAAATACTTTGACTTCATTGAATTTGAATAAGGGGAGACAGATGCCATAACGAGAGTCCAAAAATAAGTAGGAATGGCTGTGTATTCCTCAGGTGGTTATAAGATAAATAATTTGGGATTTTAGGCTCCTAATCTATAAATAACTAGTTAAGCTGGGTCCCTTAATTTCTTTTTCTTTTCTTTTCTTTCTTTTTTTTTTTTTTTGAGTAGGAGTCTCACTCTTTTGCACAGTCAATAGTACAATGGCATGCTCAGGGTCACTGCAGCCTTGACCTGCTGGGCTCAGGTGATCCTTCTGCCTCAGCCTTCCAAGTAGCTGGAACCACAAGTGCGCACCACCATGCTCTGCTAATTTTTTGATTTATTGTAGAGACAAGGTCTTGCCAAGTTGTCCAGGCTGGTCTTGAACCCCTGGACTCAGGCAATCCTCTCACTTCAGCTTCCCAAAGTGCTAGGATTACAGGCATGAGCCACCACACCCTGCCAGTTCCCTTGATTTAGATTTGTACCTCTATTTCCCTCTCTCATTTCCCCTTTCTTCCTCTTTGGTGTCCTTTTTGTGGAAAGCACCTCTGAAGAGCCACCAGGACAAGTATCAGCCATCAAAAGCAGATATTTCCAATTCTCAACCTACCTTATTTGGGAAATCTCGTGTTGAAGATTGTTATCTAACCAGCCTCTCATTGATGGGCATACACTTGGGCTTTTCAACAGCCTCTCACTGACGGGCATCCACTTGGGCTTTTCTTTTTTTTTTTTTAAGTTGGAGTCTCACTCTGTTGCCCAGACTGGAGTGCAGTAGCCGCTCCCGGCCACCGCAGCCTTGACCTGCTGGGCTCCGGCGATCCTTCCGCCTCAGCCTTCCGAGTAGCCGGAACTACAGGCACACGCTACCACGCCCGGATAATTTTTGATTTATTGTAGAGATGAGGTCTCGCCAAGTTGCCCAGGCGGGTCTCGAACCCGCGGGCTCGGGCAATCCACTCACCTCAGCCTCCCAAGGCGCGGGATTACAGGCTGAGCCACCGAGCCCAGCTACACTTGGGCTTTTCAACAGCACACCACCCTTCCTCATCCCCACCCAACAAACCCAATTCAAATATCAGGATAATTAATCAACCAATTCACAGCACAGAGTTCAAAGAGTAAATCCACTCTATAATTGTGGTATCTCTGTCGTTCCTAACTTGAGTTGGCTACAGTATGAGTTCTAAAATATATGTATATGTATAATTTACAGTCAGGAAAAAATTCAATGGATCAAAAAAATCTAAAAGAAAAAGTATAAAAAGTAGACTAAAAGCAATATCTTTTTACTACTGTCATTTTTATGTCAATTTCTGAATATGAAAATTGTATTAAAGTTGATATTTTTGGCCGGGCGCAGTGGCTTACGCCTATAATCCCAGCACTTTGAGAGGCCAAGGTAAGAGGATTGCCTGAGCCTACTGGTTTGAGACCAGCCTGGGCAACTTGGTGAGACCTCATCTCTACAATAAACTAAGAAAAATTAGGCATGATGGTACATGCCTATAGTTTCAGCTACTTGGAAGGCTGAGATGGAAGGATTTCCTAAACCCAGTAGGCCAAGGCTGCGGCTGCTATGAGTGTGACACTGCACTCCCACCTGGGCAACAGAGTGAGACTCGAACTCAAAAAAAAAAAACCAAAGAAAAGAAAAAGAAAAAAAGAGCTGGGTGCTGTGGCTCACGCCTATAATCCCAGCACTTTGGGAGGCAGAGGACAGAGGATTGCCTGAACCCAGGGGTTCAAGACCAGCCTGGGCAACTTGGCAAGACCTCATCTCTGCAATAAATCAAAAAATTAGCTGTGCATTGTAGTGCACACTCGTGGTTCCAGCTGCTTGGAAGACTGAGGCAGAAGGATCACCTGGGCCTAGCAGGTTGAGGCTGTGATGGCAGTGAGCATGCCACTGCACTCCAGCCTGGGTGACAGAGTGAGACTCTACTCAAAAAAAAAAAAAAAGCACATCCAGTGTGACTGCTATGGGAGAGAACTCTTAGAAGCTTGCACCTGGTTTCCCCCAGACGTTGACCTGTGCACCTTTTTTTCTTTGTGCTGATTTTGCTTTGTATCTGTTCGCTGTAGTATATCATAGCCCTGAGTATCACTATATGCTGAGTCTTATGAGTTTTCCTGCAAAATTGTTGTACCTGTGGTGGTCCTGGTGACCACTGGCACAGAGAAGAAAATAAACTAATGCCACAAAAGGAAAGTCACATTGCAGGTTATTGTTAAATGTTTATTTGTTAGGGTTTTGTTTTTGAGGGATTTTTTTTTTTTTAATCAGAGTTTCGCTCTGTCACCCAGGCTGGAGTGCAGTGACTTGATCACATTCACTGTAGCCTCGATCTCCTGGGCTGAGGGGATCCTTCTGCCCCAGCCTCCAGAAAGCCTGGGACTACAGGTGTGCGCCACCAGGTCTGACTAAATTTTTTATTTTTTTGTAGAGACAAGGTCTCACTAAGTTGCCTAGGCTGGTCCCGAACTCCTGGGCTCAAGCAATCCTCCCATCTCAGACTCCCAAAGTGCTGGGATTACAGGCATTAGCCTTTGTTAAAATGAAACCTTCCATGAAAGTCAAGAAAGTTAAAGACTGGTTAAAGTCTTGCTGAGCAAGCTGGGCATAGTGGCTCATGCCTATAATCCCAGCACTTTGGGAGGCAGAGGCAAGAGGATTGCCTGAGCCCATGGGTTCGGGACCAGCCTGAGCAACATGGCAAGGTCTCGCATCTACAATAAATCAAAAGCTAGCTGGGCATGGTGGCACATGCCTGTGGTTCCAACTACTTGGAAGGATGAAGTGGAAGGATCGCCTGAGTGCAGCAGGTCGAGGCTGTGGTGACCGTGAGCATGCCACTGCATTCCAGCCTAGGCAACAAGAGTGAGACGCCAACTCAAAAAAAAAAAACCAGTATTGCTGAACTTCCTCATTGGAGATCCTCAGGAAACACCTCAGAACCCCAGAACTTAGCAGGCAGGCTGAACACAACTGATCCAATTTAACCCTTTGCTTACCAATGAGAGAGCCTGGGCCCAATCAGGCTCAGACCAAAATGAAGACTTGCAAATGCATTCAACCTTTACCTGGAGGCTGTGGCCGTTGACCTCCTAAAGGTTCCATGAAAAATTCCCGGCATGAGGAGATTAATAGGAAAAAAGGCATACAAGTTTTATTTAATGTGTATACAAGGGAGCCTTCAAAAGGAGACTCAGCTTCCCTCAGAAAGAATGGGGGCTTGCATTCTGGTAAAACAGGTTATGGGGTGGATGGGGGGGAGTAGGTGGAGCGGGGAGGAAGAGGAATTCTACTGAGGGCAACAAATGATTGGGAGAAGGAATTAATGGGGAGACAGAGAATGACTTCCAGAGAGTTCTCTTTGGAAGCTGAATGAACCTGGGAAAGGCTTTATTTTGTGACCTGGTTGGACCAGTTCTGATTGTATTCTTCTTCCTTCCCTGCAATAGTTAATTTTCCAGGAGAAAAACAGCTTGGAAGAGACTTTGAGGCAAAATGTTATATTTGGGGGTAAATTTCCCTGTACCCCTTTACAAAGCATGTTTTTTCTTTAAGTCAGAGTCTCACTCTTTCACCCAAGCTGGAGTGCAGTGGCACACTCACGGCCACCGCAGCCTCAACCTGCTGGGCTCTGGCGATCCTTCCGCCTCAGCCTTCCAAGCTGCCAGAACCATAAGCACACGCCACCACGACCAGCTAATTTTTTTTTTTAATTTATTGTAGAGATGAGGTCTCACCAAGTTGTCCAGGCTGGTCTCAGAACCCCTGGGCTCAGGCAATCCTCTTGCCTCCACTTTCCAAAGTACGGGAATTACAGGTGTGAGCCACTGCACCCAGTTACAAAGCATTTTAAATTCCCAAAAATTTAGAAGGAGAAGAAATTACAAAAATCAATTTCAAAGCCCTCCTTTTTAACTTCCTCTTTTTTAACTTCTCTCGAGGTTTTATCTAGCCTCGCCTGTGCCTCTGTCTCCCCACCCCCTGACTGCCCCCGCCTCTACTTCTTTTAGAGGACCTCAAAGAAAGTGCTATTTATAGAACTAAAATACGGAGTGGGTAGGCTTCAAGGCCAGTCAAGTGACTGCCACACCCTCCACTAGGGTGCTCATCCTCCAAACATCAAGCAGAGGGCAGAGGCAAGGGGGAAGAATGCCACACAGCAACCAGCCCTAAGAGGTGTCTGTGACAACGACAGCTCAGACCTACAAAACAAGGCCACACTTCCTTCTTTACCCGCATCATCCCAGCCTGAGCCCCAATGTCTTGAAAACAGGAAGTAAGACTCTCATCAGGTTCCCTTCCCCAGATCTCTTTGGGAATCCCCAGCAAACGCCCACATGTTCCACAAATCTGTCGTGCTTATCCCTTGCCCCCTCAGTCACCATCTGGCCCCACGCCACAGCTCTGCCCTTCTTGCTGTTCCCAAACCTGACTCTGAAGGCAGCTGCTGTTCCCTTGACTTCACCCCAAGCATGGCACAAACTTTTTCTGAATTCCCCTCAGTGGCAGTTAATCTTGGACCGTAACATTTGCAACATATGAAAAGTAAGGACACGACCAAAGGTAACTGCAGCCCTGAGAACCTACACAGGGTACTCCAGGTGGCTGTTGGCAGGTCCATAGGCCTAGGCCCTGGGGTTTTGATCTGAAGCTCTGGTGTTAAGGCTGTTTGTCAAGGATCAGCTCTTTTTGCCCCATAAGTCCCAGCCTAACCACCCCAAGATTAAGGGGGAAAAAGCTTTTTCCTAGGGAAAAAAAAAATCTGTGAAAATTAATTTTCACCTACAAAGAAAACAAAATTTTACACCATTAGCGTCTCTGGTCTCGATGAGAGGGTCATTGCTTGACCATTGATTAACCAGAGGCCTTTACAATTGTTTTCAATAAAATAAATAACAGTTTGTTCTCAAGGTGAAATAAAGCTCCCCGTTCCATCAGAAAAATAGAAACAAAATAATATAAAGACATTGCTGGGTGTGGTGGCTCATGCCTGTAATCCCAGCACTTAGGGAGGCAGAGGCAAGAGGATTGCCTGAGCCCATGGATTCAAGACCAGCCTAGGCAACATGAGGAGACCTTGTCTCTACAATACATCAAAAAAATTAGCCAGGCATGGTGGCACACACCTGTGGTTCCAGTTACTTGAAAGGATCACCTGAGCCCAGCAGGTAAAGGCTGTGGTGACTATGAACATGCCAATACACTCCAGCCAGGGTGACAGAGTGAGACTTCAACTCAAAAAAAAAAAAAATTAAACATAGAATTATCATAAGATCCAGCAATTCCACTCCTGGGTATATACCCAAAAGAATTTAAGTGAAAGACTCAGAGAGATCTTTGCACACTTATGTTCACAACAGCATTATTCACAATGGCTAAGAGATGAAAGCAACCCCAAGTGTCTGTTACAGATGAGTGGATAAATAAGCAAAATAGATATATAAGTACAACGAAATATGATTTGGCCCTAAAAGAAAGGAAATCCTGTCACATGTTACAATATGGATAAACCTTAAAGACAATATACTAAGTGAAATGAATCAGTCACTAAAAGATGAATACTATATGATTCCATTCCAGAATGATGCTTACAGTGGTCAAAATCATAGAGACAAGAAGTAGAATGGTGGTTGCCAGGGTCTGGGGGCAGGAGGAAGTAGAAAGTTATTGTTCAATACAGGTCCCCAACCCCTGGGCCACAGACTAGGAACTGGGCCACACAGCAGGAGGTGAGTGGCAGGTGACAGAGCAAAGTTTCATCTATATTTACATCCACTCCCCATCCCTTGCGTTACCTCCTGAGCTCGGTCTCCTGTCAGATCAGCCGCAGCATTAGATTCTTATAGGAGTGAAAACCCTATTGTGAACTGCGCATGTGAGGGATCTGGGTTGCACTCCTTATGAGAATCTAGTGTCCGATGATCTGAGATGGAGCTCAGGCAGTGATGCTAGAACTGGGGAGTGGCTGCAGATACAGATTAACATTAGCAGTGAGGTGTGACTGCACAGAGACCATGATAAATCAATTGTTTGCAGACTCATATCAAAACCCTGTCAATGAGTAGCAAGTGAGTTGATCTGCTTCAATTGTACAGCTGCATCTGGTGGCAGGTTCTGAGTCAGAATCTGACACTTATTTTAGTCCACATGTGGCCCACCCATTATTTTATTTACCACTTCCATCTGTACCTCTTTTTTTAATAATTATTTCATTATATATTACAATGTAATAATGATAGAAATAAAGTGTCCAGTAAATGTTATGTGTTTGAATCATCCTGAAACCATCCCTCCTTCTGAGTCAAAGGAAAAATTGCCAATCCCTAATGCCAAAAAGGTTGGGGACTGCTGGTTTAATGGACACAGAGTTTCCATTTGGGAATGAAAAGAGTCCTGAAGGTGGATGGTGGTGATGGCTGTGTACTTAAAGGTGACTAAAATGGGAAATTTTATTTCATTTTACTTTATTTTTATTTTTTAAGACAGGGCATTCTGTTGCCAAGGTTGTAGTGCAATGGCACAATCACCGCTCACCACAGCCTCAACCTCCTGGGCTCAGGAGATCTTCCCACCTAAGCCTCCCAAGTAGCTTGGACGACAGGTGCTCGCCACTATGCCCAGGTAATTTTTATTTTTTATTTTTATTTTGTAGAGACGAGGTCTCACTATGCTCTTCAGGCTGGTCTCAAACTCCTGGGCTCAAAAGATTCTCCCACCTCAGCCTCCCAAAGTGCTGGGATTATGAGCCATCACGCCTGGCCAGTAAATTTTATGTTATGTGTACTTTACCACAATTCCTTCAATAAATAAATATATAGTGAGGGGAACTACTGTGGGCCTCAGTCTCAACCAGAACACCTCACAACATTTATATCTTTACTTGAACAGGACATGAGGTTTAGAAGAGACCTGAAATCACTGTCCTCGGAAGACTTTCTGATGGCTAAGAAGAAAGAGGTCCAGTAATCTCAGCTGACAATTCATGGGGAAGGAATGTGTGCAAGAAACAGTATAAATCTTTGCTGTCCAATAGAACTTTCTTTGGGGATGGAAATGTTCTCTGCACCCTCTGATCTGGGGGCCACTCACCTCCTGCAACCCTGGAACACTTAACATGTGGCAAGTGTGAATTGCATTTTCATTATCTTAAATGTGCTGGTGGTTATCCTATGGACAGCCCAGGTCTACACAGACACAGCTGCCAGGCTGCGTCTGGAGCACACAGCAGTGCTGATGGCGCAGCATCCACTGCGGTGGCGACCTCCACCTCCGCCAACTGGCAACTGCCAGGGCCCCACTCTCCTCCAATCTCCTGTGCTCATACTTGCATGAGCTAGCCACACCCTTGTCTTCCCTTACTCATGGCTTTTTCTCTCTTCTGCTCATTGTCCCTCTTGGAAGATCCTGTTTGAACCTATAGCAGGGACATATAGCATGCCCAGTCAGTGTCACTCTGAATCTATCCAACATGCCTAAGCACCCAGAAATGTATCACCTCAAAAACCGTCCTGTGGAAGTCTTTGGGCTGTTCTGTGAGAACATTTTTCAGCATGACTGAAACTTTTCAGAAAGGGGGCTTCTGGGCAAATGTCTAATAACAGAAATAACAACAACAAAAATGGAAACAAAGTGCCCCATTCTTCTGTCACTCTCTGCACTTAGAATGCGGTTGCTGAGGGACTCCAAGCCACACCCAACTTGCAGATGTAGTTGGAGCTGGCCTGCCCAGTTCCCAGCGTTGGAAAAAAAACCACAGGATGTTTCACATAAAACTTCAGATCTCAGACTCCTTTTGAGAAACAGGGAAGATCTGACCATTGGGCATACATTCCTATCTGGCCATGGCTGGAGTTAGGTCACTGTCCCCCACTAAAGATGGGATATGTGATCTCTGTGTGCCAAGCTCCCCAGGAGGCCTGCTTCTCATTTACACGATGTGCCAGCCCCCCCATACATTTGCCTTTGAGACCACGGTTGGAGAGGAAGAATTGAGGCATCACACTGAAAGGATCTGTCACACATCCCTCTCCCACCCCCAGCCCACCAGAGGGCAGAGACAGCCTTACGCCTCTTTCTATTCCCAGTACCTAGTGTGAACTCTTGAACACAATAGGTGTCCCATATATATTTATTAAACCAAGCTGAACTTAAAACAAAAAACAAAAAAACATTATTCTGAATCACACACTATCCCTAACTGGTCATCTAACCTAGAGAGGATAAACGATTTGCCCAATGTCATAGCTGGAACCAGAACCATGCCCCCAAGGACATTGCTTTCCTCTAAACTCTAGCTTACCTGTGGTCTCAAAGGATTTTGTTATGACGGGGTCATGCTTCCAGGGTGGTCCTGCAGCCTGGACCCCTGAAAGTCAGCATGATAGCAAGGTTCCATCACAGTGGCTATCCCCGCAGGGTGCCGGTCTTTCTCCACAGCACACAGCCATAGCCCGTGCAAGGGAAGCCATGAAAGGTTGTGAAAGCTATTTTTAAACTTCCAAAGATTATACTGTACATTGATAATGGGAGCGCCTAAGTGCCCTGGCGTTATGGCCCCAGTCAGCACGCCATCTAAATGCTGAAGATAATCATCTTGCTTCTAATAGTAGCCCCTTGAAAAGGAGCCCTGTTCAATACAGTGTTGCATTAAATGGAACTGCTTTTGAATAGGCGAGGCTCTATTTCTTTATGAAGAAAATCTCTCTGTGAATCACCGTCTCCCTGCAGTGACACATTGGTGTATTCAACTGGATGCTTCACTGGTTTTTTTGTGTAAGCTGAAGCTGAAAATATTTTACTAAATATAAATATCTCTGTATGGTTATAGGTGATTTTCTGCCCATTTTCTCCCTTTTATCTGTTCCCTTTTTCTTGTTGAGTTCTTACACCTACCATTCAGGTGTTCTCGCTTCCTTTCTATACCTTGTCTGGTTTTCAGAATTTGTTGAAGACCTAGTGTAACCACTGGATCCTCTTAATGGTTTGGAGACTTTTGTCATAAATCTCAAATAATCATAACCACCATTGATTGGGCGTCTAGTGGGTTCCGGCACTAGGTAAGTGACAAGCTTTTTTTTTTTTTCTTTTGAGTGGGAGTCTCACTTTTGTCGCCCAGGCTGGAGTGCAGTAGCATACTCACGGCCACTGCAGCCTTGACCTGCTGGACTCGGGTGATCCTTCCACCTCAGCCTTCCTGGAACTACAGATGCACACCACCACACTCAGCTAGTTTTTGTGATTTATTGTAGAGACGAGGTCTCACCAAGTTGCCCAGGCTGGTCTCGAACCCCAGAGCTCAGGCAATCCCCTCACCTTGGCCTCCCAAAGTGCTAGGGATTACAGGCTGAGCCACTGTGCCCAGTCATGACAAGCTTTTATATGCCTGATATTTTTCCATTTTTAATTGGGATATGTCTGCAGAATGGAAGTTGTGGCCAAGTCAGTTATCAGTCAAATCCATGTTGGGGCTCCACAAACAATACCCCAAAATATGGTGCTTTGACATCCTGAACTAAAGAAGCAGCCTCAACGTCTCTCTGACCACCCCCTCCCCACCCGCCTGCCCATATGTTCCTCTCAATCCTCGGTCTCTGCCACAGCACAGATGAGGCTGTTCTCTGGAGTTCCCTTATCTACTGAGTAACCAGACCCCCAAAGAGAAACACAACTGAAATTCCCTAAAAGTTTATTAACCAGAGAAAATTAAAACTCATCTCACAGTGGAAAGAGACTGAACATTACACAACACACTTGGAGCCTAGATGAACTTCTTTCCAAACTATCATCTGTAGTTAGGTCCCATTCAATTCCCCAAGAGAATTATTGACTAGTCATTGCCTACACACTGAGTCCACTTATTCCCCCCAAAAAATCATTTACTACCCCTCATTGCTACAGCCCTCTTTTCCCTCATCCCCTATGATGAAGAGTATAGAACCATCTGGGCCTCATGGGGTGTTTTTTCCTATTTATCTATTGTCAGTTCATTTTCAGCAAACCTTCAGAGAACAGAAGGGAGGTTTTCCCTTAGCACCTACGTCAGTGAAATCATGAGGCAAAGTCAAGAGATATGCAGAAAGAAATCAGATCATGTTTTAATACTTGTAAGAGTTGCATGGCCCTAAGAGAGAAATATTTTTTGAGAAATAATGCAGCTTTACACTCAGTTCAAACATCCTGGCTGGGCACAGTGGCTCAAGCCTGTAATCTCAGCACTTTGGGAGGCCAAAGTGGGAGGATTGCTTGAGCCCAGGAGTTTGAGATGAGTCTGGACAACATAGTGCAACCTTGCCTCTACAAAATAAAAATTTTAAAATTAGCCAGGCTTGGGGGCGTGCACCTGTAGTCCCAGCTACTTGGGAGGCTGAGGCAGAAGGATGGTCTGAGCTCCAGAGGTCAAGGCCGCAGTGAGCCGTGATTGTGCCACTGCATCCTGGAAGACAGAACGAGACCCCCAACTCCAAAAACAAACAAAAAAAGTCCTTTGGAATTAGATGGAAAAGGCCAAAGAAATGCAAAATCCATCCAATCAGCTGATCACCCTGGTGGACATGTCACCCTTTTTCAAGCAGTCTGGGATGTCTGCCATGTGGGAACAAGAGACACTGAGCTTAGAGTCCCTGTCATGTACTGTATCTAGGGTCCTGTATACTCCACGAGGGCCTACAACAAGAATGTTCACAGTATGCCAGCGGAACACTCTTGTTTCATGAATCCAGAGTCTGAGAACGTTTTCCCAAACCTGCTTGAAGAGCACAACAGTTTAGTGGGTCAGCACTTTGCAATCCCAGGAGGATTTAAGAATTTAGTATAGAAACTGCTCGTATTTTTGTGATAGGGAGTCAGCTGATATATTTGGTGTTTTACAATTTTGCAATGTTTAAGATAATATAGTCAGTTAGGGTAGCAGTTCGGCTTTGTAACTCCAATTTAGAATGTGTAGTTGAGTAATTGATTTAGGCTTATGATGTTACATTGAAATTTTACCAAGTGTTTCTACACTATTGGAACATTTAAGAGCACTTAAGGTCCACCATATTTATATGGTTATTACATTAATAAAAATTACTTAAATGCTTAAAAAGATTTGTCAGATCATTTAAGTGCTGGAACAGGAAATGTAATGTGCTGAATTTATAAGTGCAGCTTAAAATACATAAAGGAGTTCAATTAACTAAGTTTATGAATTGGAACAAACATAATTCAAAGACCCCTTAAAGATGATTGTTAAAGCATGCTAGTATGAAAACTAGAATAAGATTCTGAACTTAAAACTTAAGGATCTACCTTTTTGTAATACGTAACTTCAGTCAATAAAATGTTAATTACTAAAACTGAAATAAACTTCAGAATTGTCTTTTTTTTTTTTAAGTCAGGGTCTCTGTCGCCTGGGCTGGAGTAGAGTGGCAGGATCACGGCTTACCACAGCCTCTAACTCCGGGGCTCAAGTGATCCTCCTGCCTCAGGACCACCTACCACCCACCCCCCACCCCCCAGTAGCTGGGACTACAGGCGTGTGACACCATGTCTGACTAATTTTTTTTTTTAAGAGGTAAGGTCTCACTGTGTTGCCCAGGTTAGTCTCTAACTCCAGAGCTCATGCAATCCTCCTGCCTTGGCATCCCAAACTGCTGGGATTACAGGCGTTGAGCCACCATGCCTGGCCTCAAAATTGTCTTTTATACACAGACACACACACACAAAATAGCCCTTGAGGGTATCCAAAAACTTTAATCAATATTTGGGACCCTGCTCCTGAACTCTAAGATGGATCCTAAGGGCTCCCAAATACTCCAACAGCAAGAGAGACTTCTGTTACCACAGCAACTGCCCAAAGCATCCCTGTTCATACCTAAATCCTCTTCCTCCCATCCTCTGAGGGCTCTCAGGCTAGTGGTCTGAGAGTGAACCTTTCACTCAAACCTGTCAGAGGCTGCAGGGACAGCGACAAGAATTCCCAGTGCCTTTCCTGGAAGTGGAATTCCTTCCCCAGTACTCATGGACCCAGGAGTTTCCTAAAGGCTGGGGGATCCCCACACCTAGAGATTAGGGAGACTACAGACATAGCTGGGTTTATGTACTTGCCTGGTACATTGCAGGACTTCAATAAATGTGTACTTATTAAATGTATACAAGAACTAAAAACTCCTTTGCCCATGCCCAATAAATGTTAAATACAACCCTGACTCACATCACGGTTGTAGACAGATAGAATACTGGAAAGGCCATGGTGCCTTCGTGTGGATCTTTGTAAGGGTTAATGGCTGCTACTTTGACTCTGAGTGTAGCAGCTGCACATGACATCAGTATTCTGCCACACTGGCTTAAATCAACACAATGAATCCATCAAGGGAAAGGCCAAGGCACCGTTTGGGGCTTACAAGGAAGACCTGGACAGAGGTGTCCAAACAAATGAGACTGGGAGAGATTTTCCCTGCTGAATGGGGATATCTTAGAATGTGACCATTTTAGACATTTTTATAAAACAGAACCATCTTTCTCACTGGGAAAAAGACACACAGGATAGACATCAAGAGACACAGATGACTGCGTCTCAGCCCAATGTTGGGGCAAGACAGAATGTTGGGAATTTGCTTAATTAGTAGGCAACAACTAACACAATTTGTTGTATTAGCATGTACAGCAAACACACATGAGCTTTGTAGCAGTCTCTGTTCTCCCAGGTCCTCTCATCAGGTGAAAGAATTGCCACATCACACGTGGTTGCAATTATCACATTCCTAATAGAACACACACTCTGGAATATTCAACAGTCTTTTTCCTAAAGACACCCCAAGCCTAAGAGATTAACACGGTCTCCAGAATCACAGTATGAACAATCCTGACACGCCGATTCTTCATCAAAACCCACTCAGGAACAGCCAATAAATGGCACATTTTGTCTCCATCCACTCCCCACAAACATACGTGTGCAAGTGTCATCTAGAGTCACACCACATTTACCCTTTTATCTCAGCAGCCCCACTGGCCAAAACTGGAAAAAGAATGGCAAACTGAAAATGCAATCTACAGCATTCCTTGCCAGAAACTCTGGGAAAAGGCGTTTTCTTAGCAGTTCTGGACTCATCATACGGAATTAATTCCCCACAGCCAACAATTTCACTGTCTGTAATAACTCAGAAGAGACCAAGAAAGTGATGTGATTCCATCTCCTTTCCTATCAACCACCTGCAAGGATTTCACCTGCTGTAGTCAGCAGCCAGCCAGTCCCCAGACTCCTGAAAGTGTGAGCAGCCCAAGGGTGTGTCCCCAAGGCAGAAAGGAAAGCCTTGGAGGGAAGGAACCTGGGCTGTGGGGATAAAAATCCCATTTCTCTCCCAGGGAGTAAAACAGATACCCAGGTGGTAAACATAACTTCCAATTACTTGCCATAAACCAACCCTGAAATGTAAAGTCACTATATTTTCTTACCAGACAAACAGGCAGAAGATCCAGTCTGTAAATAACAAAGACTTTATACTCTAAATTTAGGGCTTTCAAAGGGAGTTTCAACCTCATCCCAGCCCTTCTTCTGTCATGGAGCAAGCAGGCTTCCATGTTTTGTGTTCTGAGTCCAGTCCATGAAGCACCTTGGTGGGCTGATACAGACTGAGGACTAGCTTGCTCCAAATGTGAAATGAGAACCACCTTCCTAGGAATTACCTGAGTAGTTTATTGAAAATGCAAATTAGGCTGGGTGCAGTGGCTCACACCTATAATCCCACCACTTGGGAGGCCCAGACAGGAGGATTGCTTGAGCCCAGGAGTTTGAGACCAGCCTGGGAAACACAGCCAGACATCATCTCTACAAAAAAATCAAAAAATAGCTGGGCATGGTGGCACGCGCCGTAGTACTGGCTACTCAAGAGGTTGAGGCAGAAAGATCTGAGCCCAGGAGTTCAAGGCTGCAGTGAGCCAAGATCGTACCACTGCACTCCAGCCTAGGCAACAAACTGAAAAATAAAATTCAGCTTTTTAAAACAAATGTTTGAAATGACTGGAAATGGGGGGGAAAAGCAAATTCCTGGACCTTATTCTAGATCCACTAGAATCAGATTCCAAAAGGGTCTGCATTGTTAATAGTACCTCAGATAAGCCTGATGCACAATAAAAATTAGAAAACTACTGATAGAAAAAATATATAGATCCTGGCACGGTGGCTCACACCTGTAATCCCAGCACTTTTGGAGGCTGAGGAGGGAAGATCACCTAGAGTTTGAGATCAGCCTGGGCAACATAGCGACACCTCATTTCTACAAAAAAAATCAAACAATTAGTGGCATGCGCCTGTAGTCCCAGCTACTTGGGAGGCTGAGGTGAGAGAATTGCCTGAGCCTAGGAGGTAGAGGCTGTGGTGAGCCATGATTAAGACACTGCACTCTAATCTGGGCAATAGAGACCCCAACTTGGAGAGGGATGGAGGGAGGGAGGGAAGAAGGGAGGGAGAAGGAAAGAATGGAAAAGTATATAACTCTAGAACAAGGTCAGAGTTCTCCCAGGAACCAAGCCGCCCATTGTGGACACCCCTGGAGAGAACTGGGTAGTCCCGGACTTGTATGTAAATTCAGATTCTGAGACGCAAGCAGCCTGAGGCGGGCCCAAGAGCCTGCATTTCTAGTAAGCCCCCAGGGGCTGCCTGTAACACTGCCAGTGCCTGGAATACAGCTGGATGTGTGGGTGGATGCTTTATAATCCCAACAACTCAGGTTAGATAAGGTGCAGGAGGAAGTTCCTCAGGTTCAAAAGTCCCCTCTTACCCTTGGCCTCTCTAGGAAAGCATTGCCAACACCAAACTCCTTGTTCAAACGCAAATACTCACCCAGAAGGGTGAAGCTTCAGTGTGATTTATTTTTATCAGACTGCTATCTCCCTAGCTGAATTCAGCCCCACCCAGAAGGAGGATGTCCTAACTGGAGGTGAACAGATGAAAATAAGCAGGTTTGAATGGGATCTGCCCTGAGGTCTTGGAGAGAACTAGGGCAGCAGATGGGGTTTTTTGTTCCCGTAAGAGAAAAACCTCCGGATGTGAGAGGGCTGCTGGGTAGAAGGCAAAGTCAAATGTGTTCAACTGCAACTTTACGAATCTTAACTGGGCTCTGGCTGTGTGCCAAACACTGGGCTAAGGCCTGGGAATGCTCACATGAATGGCCACAGTCCTGTTTCTGCAGGAACTAGAGGCCCAGCAAGCAGGACTCCAGCACTGGAAGAGAAAATTATCCCCTGGCACAATCTCAAGCTTCGTTCAGTGCCATCAGTTGCCAGTGCCACTGGTCGCCTAGGCCATCGTGAAGCGGGATCTTTGTCAACACTGGAATGCTTGAACAACACAGAATACCAAGCCCCAGAAGCGCACCAGAGCCAGGCTTGATTGTGTTCACTTGACTCTCACTGCCAAAGTCTTTGAAAATTGTGGTAACTACCTTCTGACTAATGCTGTGGGTTCTGCAAAGTCCACTTTAGCCACTGGCACTCATCACATAACTACTACTCCTTTTTTTTCTCCTTTTTTTGGAGTCGGGATCTCACTCTGTTGCCCAGGCTGGAGGGCAGTGGCACGCTGGCACATTCACAGCCACCACAGCCTCGACCTGATGGGGCTCTGGTGATCCTTCCGCCTCAGCCTTCCAAATGGCTGAAACCAAAGGTGTGCACCACCATGCCCGGCTCATTTTTTGATTTAGTGTAGAGATGAGGTCTCACCAAGTTGCCCAGACTGGTCTTGAACCCCTGGACTCAGGCAGTCCTCTCGCCTCCACCTCCCAAAGTCCTGGGATTATAGGCATAAGTCATCCTGCATGGCTGCCTTCCTTACAAAGCTTCACATGTGAAATTTTCCACAGAAGGATAACTATAAGAGAATCTAAAACAGTTTATTTGGGCCACTTAAATTTTTTAAAAGTCACGTAGAAGAGGAAAGAGACTTTTGCATTGCACTTGCATTGGTGTTATTTTTACATGCACAGGGACTTTACAGAAAAGAAGGAAAAACTCAAAGAAGCATTTACATTCAGGACCTTATATACCATTCTAACAAAGGGTGATAAACTGTGCAGAAGTGACCAAAGGAAAGGGGGTTTGGGCTACTAGGGGTGATGTATTGTGGGAAGGTGATGAGGAAATATATAGGGGAAATAAATGGAAGATAAGGGTTATTTTCGTAAGGTCTGTTTATGTACCTTCATCTTGATATTGACTCCCTACCCCCTTTTCCTGCTATGAGGAGGGCAACTTTCTCCTGGGAAACTTATGCCCTGCTTTTCCTCCCTAGGGGGAGGGCAAAGAGCACTTCTTGTGTCTGCTTCTCACTTACCTCCAGCTGAAAATAATCAATATGGCAAAGTAGCACATGTTGGGGCAGCATATTCTGGACCCCACTAGAATCAAGCTTCAGGAGCCATTCCCATGGGCACAGGCTGTACACTGAATAAAGTCTTACTCTCTATTCATGCAAGTTAGGAAGTCTCTAAAATATTCCCATCAACACACAAATGCTGAGTACCTGTAATTCCACCAGGAGAACATTTCCAGCATTCATCAAGCTAATCAACAAGCCACTGATGTCAGCAATAGAACCCCATCTCCAGCATTCACTATGCTAAATGGAAAACCAAGTGCCATTGGCATAAACTCATACCAGAGCCTTGCAGGAGCAGCCTGAGAAGAGTAGGTGGGAGGTCTCAGCTAGAAAGTTCTGTCCAGCCCACATCTCAGGGGACCCCACACAGCCTTCTGACTAACCCCACTCGGACCCCAGGGAAGTGCCTCCCTATTATCCTGCCTTATTCCCTCAAGAGATTAATGGGTCCCAAGGCCATCAACATCTGTGAATTTTGTCACTGCCAACACCTGCAACAGACCCTGTAAAAAGCCGGGCGTGGTGGCTAAAACGTCTATAATCTCAGCACTTTGGGTGGCAGAGGCAAGAGGATTGCCTGAGCCCACAGATTAGAGACCAGCCAGGGCAACTTGGCAACACCTCATCTCTACAATAAATCAAAAAATTAGTCGGGCATGGTGGCGTGTGCCTGTGTTTCCAGCTACTTGGAAGGCTGAGGCTGAAGGATCGCCTGAGCCTAGCAGTCGAGGCTGCGGTGGCTGGGAGCATGCCATTGCATTCCACCTTGGGTGACAGAGTGACACTTCGACTCAAAAAAAAAGTTGTAAAAACTTGAGATGCACAGCCTTAAGTAAAATGCCAAACTTTAATTTTTTCCTTTTCTTTTTTTTTCTTTTTGTCAAAAACTTCCTCTTAGCCTGCATAAATGCCATCAATTCCTGAGTGTTTTTTTGGGGGGTGGGGGGGAGTCGGAGTTTCACTCTGTTATCCTGACTGCAGTGCAGTGGCATGATCACTGCTCACCACAGCCTCGACCTCCTGGGCTCAGGCAATCCTTCTGCCCTAGCATCCTGAGTAGCTGGGACAGGCATGTGACACCACACCTGGCTAATGGTTATATTTTTTGTAGAGGGGAGTACCCCCTATGTTGCCTAGGCTGGTCTTGAACCCCTAGGCTCAAGCAATCCTCCTGCCTTGGCCTCCCAAAGTGCTGGGATTATAGACATGAGCCACCATGCCCAGCCTGATTCTTGAATTCTTGAAAGTATCATTTCTTGCATCTCTCTGTGTTCCAATTAGTGGTTCCTAAGCTACCCATAAATTAGCATGGTTTTTCCAACTGTTGCATATGGCAGCTGAGAAACATTCTACAATATTAAACAAGTCATATTATTCTACATTTAAAAGTGTATGTTTGTAGGAGTACAAATACTATGATACTGATTCAGTTGCACTAATTCTTTTTTTTTTTTTTTTTTTGAGTTGGAGTCTCACTCTGTCGCCCAGGCTGGAATGCAGTGGCATGATCACGACAATTACAACTCATGGCAGCCTCAACTTCCTGGGCTCAGGCGATCCTTCCACTTTGGCATTCCCAGTAGCTGGGGCTACAGGCACACATCACTCTGCAGGCTAATTTTTTTATTTTTTGTAGAGACAAGTTTTCACTATGTTGCCCTGGCTGGTCTCGAACTCCTGGGCTCAAGTAATCTTCCTGCCTCGGCCTCCCAAAGTGCTGTGATACTGATTCTTTTTTGTCTGTTTGTTTTTTGAGTTGGAGTCTCACTCTGTCACCCAGGCTGGAGTGCAATGGCACGCTCATGGCCACCGCAGCCTCAACCTGCTGGGCTCAGGTGATCCTTCTACCTTAGCCTTCCAAGTAGCTGGAATTACAGGTATGCACTACCATGCCCTGCTAATTTTTTTATTTATTCTAGAAATGAGGTCTCATCAAGTTGCTCAGGCTGGTCTCCAACCCTTGGGCTCAGACAATCCTCTCACCTCAGCCTCCCAAAGTGCTGGGATTATAGGCATGAGCCACCACGCCTGGCCTGATACTGATTCTTAACATTGGCAACTGGACTGGATGTAGAATGCTAGAACAGAAAGTAGGTTTATTTTGATAAAAACATTAAGATGTAATTAAATGTCAAAAAATTTAAAATGTTGTCTCTAAATCATTTTTATTTTAAACCCTGTAGACACTTTTTTTGAGTTGGAGTCTCACTGTCACCCAGGCCAGAGTGCAGAGGCACACTCACAGCCACCACAGCCTTGATCTGCTGGGCTCAGGCGATCCTTCCATCTCAACTTTCCAAGTAGCTGGAACTATAGGCATGTGCCACCATGCCCAGCTTATTTATTTGTTTGTTTGTTTATTATAGAGACACCGTCTTGCCAAGTTGCCCAGGCTGATCTCGAACCCCTGAACTCAAGCAATCCTCTTGCCTCCATCTCCCAAATTGCTGGGATTACAGGCCTGAACTACCTCACCAGGCTAGATACTTTAATTTGTATTTTGCCTTTGCTTTTGATAATTTTGAGTTTTTAGAAAAAAAAATTTGAAAGCATGTGAAAAATCATTTGAATTTTTCACTTTTTAACATTTAGTTCTCTTTTGAACAACATGAGAAGTTAGGTATGCCAATCCCCTGCACAGTCAAAATTTCAGTACAATTTTTAAAAAGTTTTATTACTCAAAAAAGCTTCATTTGTTTACATTTAGCTTTCTGACTGTGCTTGTGCCTTCAACACTTTCACAACAATTTTCTGCTCCTCAATGTGGAAAGCACACTTGACGGAGCCACCAGAGGCCCTGATGACATGTTTTTTTGTTTTGGACAACCTCACAAGAATTTTAGGACTCTGCAAGGCGTGGTGGTTCATGCTTGTTAATCCCAGCACTTTGGGAGACGGAGGTGAGAGGATTGCCTGAGCCTACAGTTTCAAGATCAGCCTGGGCAACTTGGTGAGACCTCATCTCTACAATAAATCCTCCCCCCAAAATTAGCTGGGTGTGGTAGCACACGCCTGTAGTTCCAGCTACTTGGAAGGCAGAGGTGGAAGGACTGCCTGAGCCCAGCAGGTTGAGACTGCTGTGGCTGTGAGCGTGCCACTGCACTCCAGCCTAGGTGACAGAGTGAGGCTACAACTCAAAAAGAAAAAAGAACTTTAGGTCTCAGCACGAGTTCATCAAAGTCTGCCTGGGCACACATCACAGGCAGACGTTGGTATTTTCCCAAATTTCTTGGTATATAGGTAAACAATTCTACTACCAAGAGTTTGGGGCAACCTAGTCTCGTTAGAGGCTGTATGTGGGAAAGCCTGTGACGGTATGTCAAACGCTGGACCATTCTGAGTGCCTTCGGACAGCGTCCTGGGAAGAGTCAAGTATAACTTTCAATTCCTGCAAAATCTTAACTACTAATAATAGCCTATTGTTGACTGGAAATCTTACTTAAAACATCAATAGTCAATACATATTTTATGTATTATACACTATATTCTTACAATAAAGTAAACTAGAGAAAAGAAAAAGTTATTCAGAAAATCAGAAGGAAGAGAAAATATATTTACTACTCACCAAGTGGAAGCAGATCATTTTAAAAGACTTCTTTCTTGTCATCTTCACACTGAGTAGGCTGAGAAGAGGAGAAGCAGGGGTTGGTCTTGCTGTCTCGGGGATGGCGGAGACGGAAGAAAATACACAGATAAGTGGACCCACACAGTTCAAACCCATGCAGTTCGAAGGTCCACTGTTCTTTTATTAGATTTTGTGATAGAAA